>SKCR01033425.1:0-100732 GCA_019454045.1 Zanthoxylum bungeanum | reverse complement strand
AACTTCAAGAGAACAGGTGTTCTCTCTCAAACTGGTTTATCTGCTTTCGAACATATATCTTACAAGCACTAAATAGAATATGCACATAAACAAATGTATGTGTCGGTGTGTGATGATATGTTGTTTGAAAGATGCATATTGAACTTAGTTAAAACTTGGGAGACTTCCGCTTTTATTAGTTTCTAGCAGAGCTTGTAGCTTAGCTGAATGCTGATTTCTGTCATAGAATGATGGATGATGGGTAAGGTAAAACTGATTAGTGGATTTAAGAGTCATGGCTGGAACTGGAATTATAGGTAGAGGCAAACATATACTGAAGGTTCTCAGAAGTAGATATCTACTTTAGAATTATACAATGCAGACGTTCGTATTCTATAAATGAGGACTTGCATTGTTAGCAAATTCAGCACTAAATTGCTAAAATTCAGTGTTGAACGGAACCGTTTATAGCCATGTACAAGATTGGAGATTGACTAGATATTCATACATTCACAGCTTTTAGCTGGCATACACTAGCACTACTTGTTACAAAGTACTATCAAGATTGTCAATCACTCTAATTTTTGAAATACTACAAACTGTTAAATATTGCCTTCCTTTTTTTCTTTCTTCTGCTACTTATACTTAAAGTTGGACCTCCCAGTTACTCAAGTACTTATTCCAAGCATTCTTACTTCATTTGTCATCTTGTTATTCGGCACTATTAAATTCTATAGCAGTTGTCAATTTGTTTTTATATCAAGTTATGCTTTGCTTGTTCTCTTGTCATGTCACAACACAGTTGTTGATAATGATCTTATTCTGCAGCCATTGTCAAGGACCAGTGTTTCTTATCATGTCAAAACAAGTGTGCCACCATCTTTCACACCTTTCCCATCTTCTACGATTTCAACTCCACTGTGGCCTCATCAAGATGATCCTCTCTCAAATTTTAATCACTGCGATCTAGGGGCTTCTGCACCAGTCATTGCTGATAATACCGTGGCTCCTATGGCTCCCTTGCCACTCCAGCGTCATGTTGGCCCCGCTGGAAACATGGTATCAAAGTTTTAGGATTGTGTGGGTTTTATTTCTCTACTTCAAGGCACATGGTTTTTGAATGAATAAAGATTATGCTTAATTTTATAGTTTTAGTTTCAATAAGTGCAATGAGGCAACAAGCATACTCAATTTATCATATATTGGAATATAAAATGCATTGGGATTTCTCCTATATAATTGCCTCTCATTGATGTACAGCAAAGTCTACCCTGCCTCAAGTCCATGACATGGACCATGGAGAAAAGCAACTCAGTGCCTGGTGACAGAGTGGCTGTAATTAGCCTTAAGGTACGCAATCATGATTTATTATTTTATTTTGGTGCTTGTTATTATTTTAACAAAATGTTCAACAAGTTATGCTCAATGATATTTCCGTTCTCATGCTCTTGTTTACAGCTGCAAGATTACACCAAGTCTCCTTCAGGAGAAATTGAGGTGAAATTTCAGCTTACTAAAGACACACTTGAAGCTATGTTGAGATCGTTGACCTACATTAACGAACAACTCTCAAGCATGGTAAGTATGCTCTTCTTCAAATTGCTACAGTTGATCATGAGGAATAGTTGGAACTTGGAAAATAAGAACTAGTGATAATATTGCTATGTAAACAATGGGAAAGGAAACAAACTTGATTCTGTTTCAACATTTACTAATAAATAAACTTAAGCTTGAAAGAAATAATAGCTTCATGACTGTTTGTCTACGGACAATGAATATTCAAACAAATTTAAAGTTATCTTGTCAATGGCCTTTTTCTTGTCTTTTAGGTTGTTCATAATGTTTGATTTCCAACTGCAGTGATGGAATCCTCTTGATCAGTCCTGATGATGCTTTGCTGCAGTGATTGTATATAAATGCATGTGAAATTTCTGGTCATATCTTAAAATTGAAGTTTTGTGATTATGACACCTCTGATTATTTAGCAGCCATCATATTTTCTTAATGCTTTTCTGGAATATTTCAACATTGAACTTGTTTACCGAACAATGTTTTGGCAGACTGCTACTTCCTCGGGCCCAGCACAGAAAAAGCAAAAGCAGTAAGGCAGTTGGTCTGTTTTGGGTTCCCGCACCCTGTTCTTTTCTGCCCTTATTAGCACTTTCTAACAGTCATTGCTAATATAATTCACATGGTGCTTTCTGGTGCCTAGTGAGCAAATATGAGTCACCGACTCCATCTTAGAGTGAATGCACTTGAAGTGATCAACGTTCTGTATATGAAGGTTAATCTTTCATTTTCTGGAACCATTCTGTAATTATCTTAAGTTCAAGGTTATCAATTACAGACTATTCTCTACTTGAAATTTTGCCTTTATACAGTATCTGATACATCATACATCCCTTGCTAACACGTAGACCCTTTTTTTAAGGGTTTTTTTTATCTTATTGTTTGAATTTCATAAACTTTCATTTCAACATTTCATAAATTTCAAAAAAAAAAAAAAAAAAAATCACAATTTTCATACAACATGACCAAAATGGTTGAAAGAATACAAGGCATTAAAAGCTTGAAGATAAAAAAAAACATACGACAACAAAGGAAAAAGGAATTCCATTACATATACTCAAACATGATCCCATTCATCATTTCTACGTAGAAAATTTACAATATGCAAGGACTTGAATACAATACTTCTCTCAAAAACTTCAAACTTCCCACTCTCAAAAGGTAAGTTAGAAAAAAAAAAGTGCACTCAAAGAAATCAAACCAAAACTCATTCTCGAAGAAATCAATTAATGTAAACCCAAATGAACTGCTATAGTCCCAAAGGTATGATAAATAACCAACTCAAAACCAATACCACAATTGTGAATAAAACAGAGGAAAAACAAGAATACCAGAACATTTTTTTCCCATCAAGTTCCTTTTGGATTCTCATTTTCAGTCAGAATCACTGGAGCTTGAGTTTGAATGGGAGCCGGGACTTGATCTTCATTTGCAATGTCATTTTTATCATCTGATTCAATTTGCTCTGTTGAAACCACTTCCCTTTCTTCTACTTCTGCTGAGTGATCATTTGATTCCAATGGTTTCGGAAGCTCTGCCAGATCACTTTGCGAAACTTGCTTCAGAACAGCATGAATATCTTCCACAGATTGAGCTTCAACAACTGGTAAGTTGTCTGAATTGTTGTCCTCCGGAACTACCTGATTCTCAAGCATACTGGGTAAAATGACCTCCTCCACATCTGCTCCTTCATCAAGTTGCTTAAATGCCAAGACAATATCTTCTATTGACTTTGCTTCGAGAACCGGTAGCTCCAGGTTGGTTACCAATGGGATTGAATCATTAGGCAATGACTCAGTACTGGAGATGTTAGTCTCCACCGGTGTCGGTTCAATATGGAGTGGCTCACCAACAACTTCTTTGACACTGAAGTCCCCAACAGTATCCAGTTCTGACAACAATCCTTCATCAATTTCTTTTATCTCATCTGCTTCTTCATTAATGTTTTCGTCATTAACATGAGGATCATATGCTTCCACAGAATTATAAAAGGGTTCTTTGACATACCCCGGGTCCCCATATACAACTTTGTCGAGGATATTTTCTTTCACATCCTCTCCACCAGGAGATTGATCTTCAGGACTCTCAAATGGGGTTGTTGTATTGGAGTCGGAAGTCAAGGATGAGACGTTTCTCTGAGTCTTGTGCTCAACATCATGAATCTCAAATGCATTTCCATTATTGACGATGTTTACTTCCTCTTCATCTGGAGATCTCAATTGTGGACTCTCGAACGGGATTGAAGTGGAATCGGAAGTCAAGGATGAGGAATTCTTCAAAGCTTTCTCCTCGTGATTCGTATCTTCAGAAGCACTCTCATTGTTGGCGACGTTTACTTCCTTTATAGACTCTATTGGGATGGTAGGTGCTTCCTGCACAATGACAGAGCAAATCTTGTTAGCCCACACATTCGCTATTAATAGAACTATCTAGCTCTCAAAGAGGACAACTCAAATGGATTTCAACAAGAAACATAGCAAGAACAGCAAATGCAACAATTGCAATGGGAGCAAACACACTCAAGTCTGAAGAAAAATCCAGAAATATAAGAAATGCAATGGAATGAAGTATTTAAATCCCCCATAGGCATTCTTCATATATCCTAATACTGGCTAAATCAACAAGGCAAATTGGATTTGTGGGTGCCATTTGGTAAAATCTCTTGGATGGAAACAAGAGGTTTGGGTTTCTAATCCTGCTCACATGGGTGGGGAGGGAATTGGGTAACCATTAGGCTATAACCAAAAAACAATGAGGCAATGTTGATATTCAGCACATATATGTGAGCATTGCATTTCCAAATGTCTCGATGATTTGCCCATGAAATCAAAATCTTTATTTTTGAGTTGACACGCACTCGTGTGGTTTTTCAGGTATTAATATTTTATTCCAACAGTCTCTATGGTGCAGACAGAGAAAGCCACGACCCATAAAGACTAAATGAGCAATAAGGCAAAACATGCAAATAACAGCATTACTCACCTGGGGTTCATCAGGATCATCGTAAGATGGTGATTTATCTGACCAAGACAATTGCTTCTCCAATTCAGATGAAGACTTTTCTGCAGAAGGCGCATCTTCATAACCAAAATTGGCTGATTTCACCTTTCCATCTGTATCTTGGTAGGGTCCAGAATCATTCTTTTCTAGAGAAGATGGAAGGACTTCTTCAGGTTGATGAGTTTCTTCGTTATCTGATGAAGGCTCCTGTATAAGAACAGCTTCTGAGGAAGACAAACTCAGATGGATCATTGGGACTTGCTCTGTTACAGATGGAGGGTCCTGCTCCTGACCCACATCTTGGAAGTCTTCATCACGATTATCTGCATCAAAATTTGATGAGCGGGCTTGATTCGCATCATGCTGCATATGCGTATCATTGTCGGTCATGCTTCCATCTACCAACTGCTTGTCTGATGAACTTGACAAGTTAACATCATCCTGTTCAAGTTGAACAAGATCGACCTTATCTTTTACTTGTTCCTCCACAGTTTCAGTCTCTGAAGAAGATACATTTGGCGGCACCAAAACATGCTCAACCACCATTGAAGGCACTTGTCCCTCTATTGCAGATGAACTTGAATCAGCAGAAGTAATCTGACAAGAAGGAGCCAAAAAGTCTAACTTCTCATCCGGGTTTTGGGGAAACGATACAAGGCCCTCGGAATCAAGACTTGATGAGACCACTTGATTTTTATCAGGGAGAAAATGTTCTCCCAGGTAGATCGTAAACTCCTCTGACGGTCCAATGTCTGAAGAGAACGAACTCACTGCAGATTCCTTTTCAGCACCAAAATTCAGATCAACACCTGATGACCTAGCCTCCTTGACAATGAGCTCTCTAGCATCTGTGAATGTAACTTCCCTCAACATTGATTCATTTTCATCTACAGCATTAATCCGTGAAGGTGATGGAGACATTTCTTCAAATTCAGAAGAATCCTTCTCTGAATCCTCACTATGCTCTTCAGATTCTTTTTCTGCAGACTCGAGCAATACTGGAAGTGAAGTCATTTCAGATATCTCTAGCTGTGTGTCAGATGAAATAGAGGTAAATGAGAAGAATCTCTCCATCCCTGGGGGGCTTGAATCATAAACCGGCTCTCTATGTTCCACAACTTCGTTCATAAAAGGAAACTCAGACTCCTCGGGCAAAATATGCGTTGAAACACCAGATTCTTCAATAACATTTGCTTTTTGCTGCAAATTTGTCGAACCTTCTTCGTTTTTCACAGTAGGGGTATATTCATCTACATCTGACAATGACAAGTAACATGATCTACTGCTGTCCTCTTCACCTGGTTCTGTTTTCAGATGACTTTCATTTGCCTTCAGTTCCTGTGGAGAAGATGGGCCTTCTGTTCCAGAGGAGCTTGGTTCATTTTCATGGTGATCCACAGCCCCCAAAGTAATAACCTCGTCATGACGAACATCTCTATTTTCAACTTGTTCAATATCCACAGAATCAACTTCTCCAGAGGATTTGCTTCCACATTCAACATGGTTAGCCCCATGATCTATATTAAAGATTACTTCTGTCTCTTGAGAATCATCTTGTTCATTTAGCTTCTTGTCCTCCTCATCCACGGCTGAACTAACTGATTCAGTATCAGGAACGGAACTGGCTTTTGACTCACTAATTTCACTTATTTGCCGCTGTAATGTGGCATAGTTCATTCCTTCTGAAGAAAATTGTTCCGGTACTTGTTCATGAGACTTTCTGTCCTCCTCGTCAACAGCTGAATTCACAGATTCACTATCAGGAATAGAACTCAACTTTGACTCACTTACTTCACTTAATTGCCTCTGAAATGAGGGATAGCCTGTTCCTTCTTCAGACGAAAACCGTTCTGGCAAAAAATAGGGTCTCATTTTAAAGTCCCGCCTCTCATGCCTGGAACCCCCAAAAACTGATGGTCCTATGCTGAAGGTTTCATTTCGGCGGTATACTGGTTCCTTATGTTGAAACCCTGAGAACTCTTGCTGGAAACTATCTGCCTTGAGATCAGGTTTTTCCTCAGTTGGGTCATAGGGAAGATCAAAAGGGTTCCGACTTGGCAACAAAATGGAAGGTGCAGATCCAGGAATGGTCATATCGCCATAGGTCTCATCGGGAAGATCAAATGGGTTCCGCCTTGTTGTTGCAATTGGTGGAAAAATAAAAGGAAGATCAGAACTTTCTAAGTCTATTAGATTTTTCTCTGCCATCAATCTCATGTTTTTACGAGCTCTTCTTCTAGCAATGAGATTCTCCAAACGTTGGTTTCTTTCAAGCTCTGAAGTCCCCAAATCCAGGAGATTCTTCTGGTCAACCTCTGTCCACTTAATTGCAGATTTACTTTCATCCTCTTTTTCTCCCTTTGCCTTTGCTCTTTCCTCTTCATCGTCATCAATATCACCCTGGCCTTCTCCTTCTTCCTCTTCATCGTCATCACTATCATCCTCACCTTCTCCTTCTCCTTGGTTATCTGTATCCTCTGAACTAATACTTTCATCAGCACTCTCATGTACCCTCTCTGAACCAGCATCTGATTCATCATGTGATGTATGAGCAGGTTGAGGATCTTCCAATTCTAGAAGCGGGTGGAGCTCATCAAGCATTGGAATAATGTCAGCCATTGAAGCATCTGGTGAAGAACTCTCTGCCCCGTCAGACCCCGAATCAAAAGACTCATCACCATCAGATCCATCGACCTTACCATTATCTTCCTCAATCCGTCTCCAAGAGAAAACCTGGGCAGAACCCAACTGATCTTCCTTGATTGAGGACGAACCAAGAGCAGAAGCAAAATGATCTTCCTTGAGAGCATCAATTAATGACGGAGCAGAACCCAACTGATCTTCATTGAGAGAATCAATGAAAGATGAACCTGGGGCAGAACCGAACTGACCTTCCCTAAGAGCATCAGTTAAAGACAAACCTGAAGCAGAACCCAACTGATGTTCCTTGACAGCATCAATTAACTCTCCCGGAGATTTCTCACCTTCCACCAAAAGACTCTCAATCCCATCCTTAGAATCTAGATTGTCAAGAAACTCCCCATCATTAATCCTAGTCTTCTCCTCATGAACTTCACCATGCTTCTCCAACTCCAGCAAATCATTAGATTCTCTTTCTACTTTCTCAACCACTTGCTTCTCAAGCTGAATGTCCCTAGAATTCAAATCAACAAAACCAGAATCTTCCTGAACCTCGATTCCTCTACTCTCTGCCAAAATTGGCTCATCAAGATCAATCTCTAGTACATCCCTTCCCTTTCCTACATATCTCTCTACGGTTGCAAAACTCTCATTCTCATTTCCCTTAACAACAGTAGTATCCTCTACAACCCCAGTTTTCAAAGAAGCAATCTCGTGAGTACTAACCTTCTCTTCCTTTTCGATCTCGGGTATGTTTGTTTCTCCAAGACTCAAAAGAGTACCAAGCAAAACAGCAGTACAAACCAAAACAGGAGATGCAGAAACCAAAAATGAAAACACAAAAGGAGATGATCTATACAAAAACATCAAAAAAAACACAAAACCCACAAGAATTGGATGGTTACAAACTGATCTATAACACGCTCTTATAAAAAAGACAACGACTTTCCTCATTTGAACTCCAATTATCATTGCATCAATGCCCATTTCCTTCCCGAGATATTCTTTACAAAACAATCTGTTTTCAATAAAAACAAAAACAACCCATCATCAGAAGCAAATCCACAGCATTTGATGATTTGATCCAATCGGAACAAAAGTTAAAAATAACAAATTGGACATAAACCCACCTCAGGATTTCAACGTATGAAAATCCAAGCAATCAGACGATGATCAAACCAAAAGCTGAAACCAAAAAAAAGGAACAGTCTGTGATCAGTTGTTCTTAAAAGAACAAAACTTTACTAACAATCAAAATAAATAAAAAGAAGCCAAATGAAAGATCAACCCCTTTACCTTAAACCCAGAAATGAATGCAAATATATATATCTATATAATTTTTGGCTGATGGTAGATTCTAGTATGTTTGATATACAAAACAAAGAGTAAATGAGAGAGAAAATGAAGGAATTATTTTGATAAGATCAGCTGAAAAAAGAAAAGAAAAGAAAAAGTAGATGGAATCTTGTGTATTGCTACACAACAGCTAGGGCGTGGAAGCTGTTGTTGCCTTTTCTGATTTGTGATCTGTGTTTTGTGTTTCTGTTTTCATATTTCTTTTTGAGTGAGAAAATGGGGCGGTACAGCAAAAAGAAGGGAAAAAAAAAAGAGAGAGCTGATTGAAATTATTTTATTTTATTTTATTTTTGGGTTATTTTATTTGTTTAGTTTTCCTTTTTCTTGTACTCCTTGTTACTACATTAATCTCATGGTCGGTCAATAAAAGCCTTTAGATTATAGATTAATCATATCATATGATTTTTTAAGCGTCATTTAAGATTTTTTTATTTAAAATGTAAAAATTTTATTCATAATTAAATTTATTATCCAATCTTTTATTTTTATAAAAAAAAAATAACGTATTTTTCAAAAATAAAATTAAAAATAAAAAAGTAGTGAGTCATGAGTGGCCTTCGTTCGTGTTACAGGTGTGTGTATATTAATAACAAATTAGGCAATGGATGGGGATTCAATGTGGTGTGGAATGATCATTAACTTCTTTGGATAAAGATAATAATTAAAGCTATTTATTCTCTTCACTTTTCTTTATTCACAAGTAGTTGAAGCTGTCACGTTATTATTACTTTTTAATTTAATAATAATTTATAACAAATATATAATTGTTGATGTAACATCTTCTTATTTCCTATTCCATTATCCATATCCTTAGTATTTTTCTTCTGTGTAGCTCTATGGCCATTACATATAAAGTATGTCATTGTATACAAATCAACTTCCCATTACTCAAGAGATCAGTTACTAGCCTCTTCATATCCTAAGCAGTTTTTTTAAAAAAAAAAAAAAACGCAGCAAATCTGTAAGAGCAATTTGCGATTAATCCCGCAAGAATGGTAAAATTGATATTTTGTAAACTCGTCTGTTAAGATTATTCAAAAATTACTAAAATCATTTATTTATGATAATAATTAAAAAAAGACTAAACAAACAATCATAAAATTGAGATAAATTGACTAAAATCTCTAAAGAAAATTGAATAAAATAAGAAAAATGATTTTTTTCTGCAAATCAAGTGATTTTGAAAAATAAGAAATTAGTGATTAATCGACCAATATTATTAATTTTCAAGGGCCATCTAATCAATGATTTTCTACAAAACCAAATCGGTTCAATCATTGACAATTTTGAGAGAGATTGCGAAAGTCTTCGAAGAAGGAGGGGGAGGAAAAGAATAAAAAAAAACAACTCTTTCGGTTAATCGAGTGATTTTAGAAAATATGAAATCGATGATAATTAATCAATCGAAAATTGATGATTTTCGATGACCAGCTAAATCCGCAATTGATGATTTGTGCAGAACTGAATCTCGATCTATTAAATCCCCACTTAAACTACATATTTCTTGTATGAAATCTCTTAATGAAGATGGGATTTGGTATGAGATATACAACATGAAAATAAATAGAATAAATAACTAACACCTGTTTCATAAAAAGAGGTAATCAATATTGATAATGTATATATGCAGCCAATGGGCAATGAGCCAATTGCATTATGCAGCCCATAGAATGTGCAATCAAATAGGAGGACTTCAAATCCGCAATCATATTGACTATATATTTTAAAAACTCGTATTGATTCAAAAATTCAGGCTCTCCTAAACAAACCCATCTGCTCACTTTTCAGTTCACAGTAATAATAATTAATGAGGGACCTTCCCTTCAAATAACTCATCTGTTCACGTTTCAAGAATTTCATTTAAGCCCTATAAACACGATAAAAAAAAAAAAAAAAAAACTGAGGATATTTTGCAAGATATTGACTAATTTTCCTGCCCATTTTCTCGGGAAAATTGATGCTGGAAGCATGGAGAGGGTGACAGGCTGGAAGGCCAAGTAACAGTTCATAACTAAGATATGTGAGACAGCATTACACGTGTCGGTTTTGTGTTCGTGAAGTTGAGATGAGGCCACCTCGGAGCCAAGTAGTTCCGAAACAGTATTATCACAATAGTCCCTACACTTACAGAAAAATAATGTTCGAGTCCGTAAAATAAATATATCATTTGTAATGGATATAAACTTTTTCAAAAAAATATATTGACTTAATTGTATTTAATTTAGATAAAATTACTCAAAAATAATTTCAAGTATTTTTTTTTAAAAAATAATAATAATAACTGCATTTCCGTGATTATTTCGCTAAATCATATCAAAATCATAGTTTATGTCTGATTTCCTCTTCTAACTTTTATTTATTTTTAGTTTAACCAAAAACAAATCTCAATTAAATTTTGGGAATGAAGGAAGATTTCACAAGTTGTATCACATTGAATTGGTAAAAAGATTGAACAGAAACATTAAAAGTCATTTTGACTATTAAAATTTAGTTTCAGTTAATGTCAAAATCATGATGACATGAAAAATATTAAAATATGAATGCCAAACTTCCGGTCCATGGACTTTATATAATTACTCATTTTGTTTCTATTTGATAGACTGATTTATTTATTTGTACATGGATTAAAGAAGTTTAATTAATGTAATTAAAATAATTAATTGAATTATTATTTTTTTAATATGTAATTCATTAAAATTACCCATTTTAACTTCCTTTTTAATAGAAAAATAAAAAATGATTAGCTCATGGATATGCACTATCCATGGATATTATAGTAGTGTCCATTTTACATACATATAATACATTAAAAGTTTAATTTTAATTTTAATTTAATTTTAATTTTATTTTATTTTATTTTATTATTATTATTATTATTTTTTTTTGTGAAACGCAGAATGCAATAAATTATGATCCACAGATTAGGCCTAATACATTTACAAACCCTTCATCATCATTCATCAGTCATCACTCATTTATGTAGTATGGTAATATATCATGATTAGAAGAAAAAAATTAGGAGTCGTGTTAAATGTAACCACCATCATTTTAATAATCGTGTTGAAATCATTAAACATGAACCGTTTAATAAACGGGTCGATAAGATATTTTAATACGATTAATAAACGAATCAATTTTGTGTTTGACACGAATACACGATTATGATATGACAACCCAATTAATATGATTACATGATTAATACGTTAATAGGTACTTATGTTGTATTGACATAATTACACGAATATTATTCGCATCATAAACGAATAAACATTTTAAAGTAATGTAACATAAATAAAACACAATTAATAAACAAATTCAAATAATACGACAAAATTATTAATTTTGTCAAATTATGTCAGCCTGAATATCAAAAATTCGTATCCATTTTGATCCATTTTTATTTTCTCCTCTCCATTCCTAATTGACAATTTATCACTAATTTCAGTAGTGGAAAATCATCGAATTTCCCGGCTAACATCTGTACATAAACATAAACTTCACCTATGTGATTAAACAGTAAGTGATACTTGTAATATTATACCAGACAAGATTTTGATCAAAATCTTGCTTTCAAGGAATTGACTGCAATTGTTCAGAAATTGTAAAGAAGAGTCGTACAAACCAGAACTGGCGCCATAGTTTCATCCCAACTCAGTCATTGCACTTGCGTCGTCATTGCAGCTTCAGTTTTTGGTACATCCTCATAACCAAGTCTCATCTCTGGTATTTTCTCGTCAACATTCTCCGAGGAGGAAGTTGTTTCATCCAACTCGTTATCAGAATCCTCAGAATAGCGGTCTGACATCAATGACTCTGACTGTGATGATTGAGATTCAACCAATGGCTGTTTAGTTGGTAATGAACATCCAGAGTTCATTGAATCATACTTTTTCTTATCATCGGCCCTCATACGTTGCGCGTATGCTTCATAGTCAAACCCAACTGTGTTTCTCCCCCCAAAAGCAGAATCCAGTTTATCAATATCAAAGAGGGCTTCCATTATTTTCTGGCTATGAGGATCGTTAGAATAGGCAAATCTCACTTTCTTGAACGTCTTGGGCTCAAGGAATGGTTTCACCACCTGCGACAAAAAAAATTTCACTTAATTTTCCCTGTATAATATAGTAGTACATGGGAAGTGGCCTAACTCCGGAGATCCAATTTTACTTTATTAGTTGTTTCATTATTCGAAGGTTACCCATCTTTGCATAATATGACTGCCCATTCTTCATTTTCATACAAAGGAGTAAAAAGAAAAAGAAAAAGAAAATATGGTCATCTCTCTAAGAATGTTTTGAGACAGTGTCACCCATCAGAGTTAAGCTGAAGTAATAACAGTATCAGTAGGGTAAAATATATGGGGAAATCAATAAAGCGAAAAAACTAGACCACGACATCAGAACTGATATTCGAAGCAAAGGTTCATCTCTCCTTTCTGGATAGGGAGTGAAAGAAGAGGTCCAATTATATTCAGTAGAAAAACAGATTTAGTGCTCAATAATTGTCTGTATCATATTCTCCACAGCAGCAAACCAGAAACTCTAAAGTATGCTTAATGGAATTGGAGGGTTGAGCATAACTCAATTATACAGTCAATCACTTACACACAAGATTTATATTGTAGCCACAATGTTAAAACTCAACATTCCAAGATTATATAATGGAATAGTGACATACCTTCCAAAAAGATTCAAATACTTTTGGGGGATTATAGAGGATTGCCAGGCCCAATCTCTCAGGGTAATGATTTTGCAAGACTTTAGCTGTTTCCCGAGTCACCTTTACTGACACACTCCCCATTGTCCATCCTTGAAAATCGATTAGCCATACCATTTGCTCCCTATTAGGGTTCAAATGCATTAAGGCATTTTCCATGCAATACACCAAGTACTTGATCTGCCCCTCTGTAGAGCTTGAATTCTGACATTAAATTGTTAAAATTCCTCATCATCAAACTCACTATAGTCATTGCGTAATGCTACACATACATAGTTGGGATACATAATTTGTATCCTAGGAGATGTAAGATTATCACGTTAATGATGAAAAAAGTAAAAAATAAAAAATAAAACATGGCAAGTTTTGATTGGTGACACGTCACTTAGGATTCAAATTATGTAAGTATAGTAATGTTGTAATAACAACGGAAAGAACCACGTTGAAATATAGACCCATCTACCTGGAAACCAGGCCTCATAATAAGAACAGGCCTTTCTAATTTGTCGAAGAAATTAGCTCTGTAAACTTTCCCTGTTTCTGCTTCTTGAGCAATATCTTCCTAAAGCAACAACAAAAGGTGATTTTAATGTTATATAAAGTAATAATTTTAGCTGCAGATATAGTTCCATTAGCAAAACAAAAAGTAATCTGGCAAGTTGCTTTAATGTTTTTGTTTTATCCTTGATATGGTGGTAATTGGTAAAACATCAGTGTTTAGAAGAGCACAGCTAGAGTGTGGTCGTGAAATAAGAACCTACTGGGCATCCATGTTGTAGCAATAGAAAACTATTCAGCCAAACAAGCAATGCATGTTGAATCCAAAGCTTAATTAGGTTGAATTTGATCACAAACACAACCAACTCTTTCCATTTATTCCTTTGTTTAGATGTTTTTTAAAGTCAAGAAAAGTATATTAATTTTCCAAAACAAACTAATAGAAAGCATATATGCATACCCATACGATCTTCTCTGGTTTGTATTCCAGCCTCCACTTCACGCTTTCTACCAACATCTTGCTTGTCTTCTTTGTATGCCAGTTCCTTGCTCTAAGGTACCTTGATATTGAGTCATCCGAACAAAGAACTGGGCATTTATCAGCAATAGGACCAATCATCTTTCTAACCTCATTTATCTGAATCAAATCAAATTCAATCAGTTGACTTTCTATAAGTGCTCTTTCAACCAACTCCACAGACGCTTTCTAACTAAAATAGAAATTTCCCTCCCAACTCTAAGGTGGGAACAAATCCTCAACCAAATATTATGTCAGAGTGTTTCATTCATGATCCCAGCACAATTCTTTAAAAAAATAGAACAACAAAACCGACTCTTTTTATTGTTCTTATAAACTAAACTAGTTATGGGTTCTACTTGAAAACTATTGTTGTAAACTCTTAACCAAACACATTTCCTTGAGAATCTAAGAATCTTTAGTTTTTGGAAACAAAGAACTGTCTCGGCATCCAAGCAAACTGGTTAAATGACAAATCCAATTATTTAGATAGGAACAAAATGAAGATACAAATACGCAAAATCAACACAAAAGTGCAACTAAAAATAGTAAAATCCATGTGAAAATAATAATGAGCCTCCACCAAATAAATAACCCAAAAAAAAAAAAAAAGCCTATCACTAACAACATATCAATCAATATTTTGATGCATACTTTGGCTTGCTGCTCTTCAGGTGACGGAGATTTCTCTGCTCCACATCCACGCGACTTTCTCGACATCGTTTCCGATTACACAATAACCTCTAATATCCAAAAAAAAAAAAAAACAAGGAAGCAAATTTACCAAAATTCAGCCAAATTATTTCAAGTCATATAATATTAAATTATTAACCATGAAAAAAAATAAATAAGATTTGGACTGTGGAATGCCAAATTAACATAGAAAAACCAAACAAATTTCTATCTCATCACGTCGAAATCAAGTAAAAATATATTTTTTTTTTGTAAAACCGTAATTTTCGTTTATGAATGAGAAAATAAATCGCAAATAAATATTGATTAAATTAAATTATCATGATTTAATCTTTGAAACACACAGGAAGCAGTAAACTTACCTCTTTCTTCAACAAGCTGTGGCTTCTGTATAAAACGAAAATGAAACCCAAATTTTAAATAAATAAATGTAAAAAAATAATAATAATTATTATGAGAGAAAAAAAAATATAAAAACTAGATACCGTAGAATTGAATTATTTGGAATTAGAAAAATCAGCTTGATATTGGTAATGCCTGGCGGATTTATTTATTATTAAGCGACGATTGTGACCAGTGGGTGATACGGCAACCATACGACGACACGTATCTCATGACAATGGACTTTGTGTTGTTGGCAGATTTGGAAATTTGATTTGAGCTGTCGCAAGGCAAAACGACTTGTCGGACCATGGGAAATTTTGTCCATTTTTTATATTGATTTTGATTGCTGGCCCAATTTTTTTACTTTGTACATTTTCTAGAAACCACGTTTTTGTGTGATAATGATTGCACCCGTTTTTTTTAAATAAATTTTATTTTTCCTCTTAAAATTGTAAACCGTCTGTGTAACATTTATTTGACATTCCGGCTTTATTTGTTATGATTTCTAATAAAGATAAAAGAGTTTTTTTAATTACAAAAATTCTTTTTAAAATTTTTACTGACGTTTGGTTGCATTTTAAATAGACTTTTGGAGAATTAAAAAAATCATTTTGCCTCTACTAACAAAGCTCAAAATTTGGACTTTTGTCAGTGGAGATTTTTTTAAATATTTAAATTATCTATAATACCCTTATTTAATTTAACAACATTAATTAATTTCTTTTATAATATAATTTAAAAAAATTTATCTAATAAAGTAATTTTATAATGTTTAATAATTGCTATAACTCACAGTCAAACACCTAATTTTTTTTAATAAAAAACTATACGTTTAAAAGCTGCTCTATTTGAAAAGTTAGGACGCATATAGAGTAATAATAAATCAGCTCACTTTTGATGAGTTGGCTTGTTGGGCATGGTATTCAGCATTCTGTTTCAAGAGATGGTCATAATAAATACAATTTCCGGCTCGTATTGAGGAGTTGCCGCAACGTCTCACTGTGCCTCGCTCTTAAATCAACTATATTGCGGGTCAGATATGAACCCTATTCAAGATTGGGCATCGACTGATGAATTTGGTTACTCGGTGTATATATATATATATACCTCAGCAATTTAGCTGCCTCAAACATTAGCCGAGTCAAAATCTTGTGATGAAAGCTTCACAGGAACTGGGTTGATGGGGGCAGATTTTCAATTGCTTGGAATGGATGCTTCATAGGTTTTGAATATATATATATATAATTTCATTGGAAAATGGTGTTATGAAGGAACATCTGGTAAATTTTGTTAAATCCAGTTGGAAAAGCATGCAAGACAGGCATGAATCCACCTCCAATAATGTTCTAAAATTATTTTAGGTGGAATTTGAAAATTGGTGCAAAATTACAAATATATTTTAAATGTAAACTATTCATTTGTTGACTTTGACCCATTTTTTTGGACCATAAATTGATAGCTCAAATCATCATAACAAGAAGCTTCAAGTAAGAAAGTTTAAAGTATAAGCTCCAAATAAGAAAGCTTAGAGATAGTAGTTAGTGTGTGGGGTTTTTTTGTACAAGTTTTGTAATACTTGTAAATTATATTCTTATAGTAATATAAAATATTTATTTTTCCTCACAAAAACACTATGCTCTGATACTAGTAATAGAGAGTATTTATTTTTCCACATAAAAACACTCTTCGATGATCAGAGAATCACAACAAGTGGTATCAGTAGCTTTGATTATACATTGGGGTCGTAAAACCGACGAACAAAACTCAGTTCGGAAAATTTGGGTTTCGGGAAAGTTCTCAAAAATCAGTTTTGGGCATACCATCAGCTTGTTCACATCGAGACGAGCACATTGGTATTTTCTGGCGATCAAACGGAGCCCAATGGAAGCTGCACGCGCCTTCCAGAGAGCTACCCACGCGCCGCCAGCCACGACACGCGCCTCACGCGTGTTCAAAGGTTGAAGACGCTAACGTGTCAGCGACATCAGTGACACGTCAGCGCACAGTCAGCGCCACGACAACACACAATCAACACCACGTCAGCATATCTGATACAATCAACAACACAGTCAGCTGCAACGTCAGCATTCCGGCACAGTCAGCTGCCACGTTAGCAAATCAGGTACAGTCATCACACATGTCAGATTTTCCGGTACAGTTACCTACCACATCAACAATTTTAGTCCAGTCATCTCCCACATCAGCAATTCCGGTCTAGTCTGTTTTTCCGGTCTTGTCATCAGCTACGTTAGCAATTCTGGTCCAGTCAACAGCCACGTCTTCTCCCAAGTGTCAAACACGTCAGCATACTTGGTAAATTTCATTGAGCCCCCTAAAGTCTCTGAAATTTATAATTTAGCCCAAGAAAGTTTAGAAATTTACATATCGGCCCTTGAGTCGAATTTGGACTAACGAATAGTCAAATCCACCATTTTCGACTATTCCGGACGTAGCGATGACCTTCGATTTGTGAAAAACAGCCCTGATTTTGTCCTATTTTCATTTTAAACTTTAAACTTAAAATACAAATGGAATATTTCTCTTCTGGTGCGATGATCAAGCTGACAACAACCAATTTCTCTCTCTGGAGACCTCGAATGATTAATTTTTTACACTGCAAAAGATTTGTTCGATATAATTGAGGTGAATGGAGTGAGACCATGTTCTGTTAAAGAAAATGACTGGAATAAACTCAATAACAGAACTCTCAGTCAGATTAGGCAGTGTCTTCCACCACGTAACACATGATATAGATGCTTACGAAATATGGATAAAAATGGAAGGCATGTACCAGAACAAGACAGCTCGAAATAAAGCTTTGTGAATGAGGCGTTTGGTGAATTTGAAGCTACTAAGTGGAATTTTCGTTGCAGAACTCACAAATGAGTTCCAAAGCCTGGTGAATCAGCTGTCTGCAATAGACATGCAGTTGAGAGATGAAGTACAATTCCTACTACTACTTAGTTCTCTTCCTGATAGCTGGTAGACATTGGTGGTTACTCTCAGCAATTCCGCTCTATGAGGTAAATGTAGGAAACTGTTTCCTTTTGCGCGGCGGAAGTTGTTTGTGGTGGCACCGGGTCCGGTATGAATCTTCAAAATTTTCTTTGCCTTCTCATTTTGTTGTAGTAGCCAAGATCAATCCTTTGGTGTCCAACACTTGGATCAACCACTCGATCTTCCGACTATGACTCGAAACCAACAAACCGAAGTGTGGGCTTCACTCACAAAGATTAAACATCTAAACTATTTAGAGATTTAGGATGTCACAATGGTGTTTGGCTCTTTGGAATTTCAAATACCCTCACAACACTTGTGAATATTTGAAGTTATTCTCTCTTTTCTCTCAAATCTTTCTCACAACAATTGTGTGAATGAATGCAAAATGTTAACCTTAGGAAGTGAGAGAAATGGTAGAGATTATATTCTCTTACACAAGCCAACTAACATTGTCATTAAGCATCTAATGCTTTCTTGCATGGCCAACACAAAAATATGAATGTCATACCAAAGCATAATAAATGTTAAGCAAAAGACAATGGCTTTGTCATTAAGCATTCAATGCTTTCTTTCAATGGCAAACACATAAATGTGGAGGCCATACCAAAGCATAAAATGCATAAGCTAATGACAAAACTATTAGGTGTATCCAAGCCACCTAATAGACATAATTGTTTGGATGACATGTTAAGCCATATGGCTTTGTCTCCAATGGTAAATAAAAATCAATATATCAATAATGATTTATTTACCTTCAATTATGTTGTAGTAATTATCTCATAATTATTACTAACTTAATTATCTCATAATCAATACTTGATTATCTCATAGTCAAAGAATTCTAGAAAACATTAAGTTAAACTAATTTAACATAGTTTTCATTTGTGACATTAAATATTATTAATCTCATTAATAATATATAAATATAATGTGAGCATATAATTAGACAATCTAATTATATTAGGTTTGCTACAGTTAATCGAGCTAGCACGGGGACCAAATGGACCTACGGTTCCGAGCTCCAATAACTCCAAAATATTAATTAAACTCATTAATCAAATATTACGAATTATTAACTCCGCGTTATTCCACTAAAAGCTCGAAGTTGAACTCCCGTTATCGTAGATGGATTAAATAAACCGAACATCTTCGGTGTCCATCGATATAGTCATTACATATGAATATAGCCCTTCACGAATATCTCATAAATAGAGCCGGGTCATAAGTCCATTAAACCCCTCTAAATATTTTGTCTCTTAAGCACCATTGATTCTATAATTAACAATTAATTCATAACAATTATGCATATATAACTTTCTATTCGCAATAGAAAAGTTGAGCGCTCAAATTGTTCAAGTCCTGAATCAACTCTTAAAAAAGATATTCATCTGCTTCTCGTAAGAATGAGTGAATTCCATATCTATGTAAAACGTTCCCAGCTACATACCAAACCATATCCCCAAAATATGTAGTTATTGGCAGAGAATGCAACACCAACCTCACCATAGTAAATCAAAGGACATAACCTGTCATGTAGGAGTTCGTAATACACTGAGGATTAAGATCGAATCCATATATGACCATCTATTAGATAAATCAAATTTCTTCAGTTAATGGATATTAAAAGAAATTCATATTTATCTTAGTCTAGTCATATATGATCTCATCATACAAGGTACCTTCATTCCCATGTCACTACATGAACGATCCCGGATCAAGGTCGTCATACAAGTATAGAATGGACTGCAACTATAGATAAACCACAAACAAAGTACCTTCTTTGTTTGCTCTCTATGAACTATTTAGATTATTAACTTCAGACTTAAATCCTCTTGTGCATCAAACATACACTAAGTCTGAAGGTACAATAGTAATCAAGGTAAACAAGAAATTGGACAATATGCGATATAAATCAAAACAATTTTGATAAAATGAATAATGCATTTATTATTATTACAATAATCAATTTTGTTTACGGTATATGAAGCTTTAGGACATAAATCTCAACAATCTCTCACTTGGACTAGAGCAAATGGGACATGTCATGTAATCCTAAACCCTTTAGGTGACCTTCAAACACTTTAACCGATAAGGTCTTTGTAAACGGATCAGCTAGGTTGTCTGTGGATGGAACCTGTGTGACAGCGACATCTCCACTCTGCACTATCTCCCTGATGAGGTGATATTTCCTCTCAATATTCTTACCCCTCTTGTGGCTTCTTGGTTCTTTGGAGTTCGCCACTGCACCACTATTATCGCAATAAAGTGTGAGTGGTTTATCCATATCTGGAACAACTTCCAGATCTGCCAAGAACTTACAGAGCCAGACTGCTTCCTTAGCTGCTTCACAAGTTGCTACATATTCAGCCTCCATGGTGGAGTCAACAATACAAGATTTCTTCGGTTAACGGATATTAAAAGAAATTCATATTTATCTTAGTCTAGTCATATATGATCTCATCATACAAGGTACCTTCATTCCCATGTCACTACATGAACGATCCCGGATCAAGGTCGTCATACAAGTATAGAATGGACTGCAACTATAGATAAACCACAAAAAAGTACCTTCTTTGTTTGCTCTCTATGAACTATTTAGATTACTAACTTCAGACTTAAATCCTCTTGTGCATCAAACATACACTAAGTCTGAAGGTACAATAGTAATAAAGGTAAACAAGAAATTGGACAATATGCGATATAAATCAAAACAATTTTGATAAAATGAATAATGCATTTATTATTATTACAATAATCAATTTTGTTTACGGTATATGAAGCTTTATGACATAAATCTCAACAATCTCTCACTTGGACTAGAGCAAATGGGACATGTCATGTAATCCTAAACCCTTTAGGTGACTTTCAAACACTTTAACCGATAAGGTCTTTGTAAACGGATCAGCTAGGTTGTCTGTGGATGGAACCTGTGTGACAGCGACATCTCCTTTCTGCACTATCTCCCTGATGAGGTGATATTTCCTCTCAATATTCTTACCCCTCTTATGGTTTCTTGGTTCTTTGGAGTTCGCCACTGCACCACTATTATCGCAATAAAGTGTGAGTGGTTTATCCATATCTGGAACAACTTCCAGATCTGCCAAGAACTTACGGAGCCAGTCTGCTTCCTTAGCTGCTTCACAAGTTGCTACATATTCAGCCTCCATGGTGGAGTCAACAATACAAGATTTATTCGGTTAACGGATATTAAAAGAAATTCATATTTATCTTAGTCTAGTCATATATGATCTCATCATATAAGGTACCTTCATTCCCATGTCACTACATGAACGATCCCGGATCAAGGTCGTCATACAAGTATAGAATGGACTGCAACTATAGATAAACCATAAACAAAATACCTTCTTTGTTTGCTCTCTATGAACTATTTAGATTCAAACATACATTAAGTCTGAAGGTACAATAATAATCAAGGTAAACAAGACAATTGGACAATATGCGATATAAATCAAAACAATTTTGATAAAATGAATAATGCATTTATTATTATTACAATAATCAATTCTGTTTACGGTACATGAAGCTTTAGGACATAAATCCCAACAATCTCTCACTTGGACTAGAGCAAATGGGACATGTCATGTAATCCTAAACCCTTTAGGTGACCTTCAAACACTTTAACCGATAAGGTCTTTGTAAACGGATCAGCTAGGTTGTCTGTGGATGGAACCTGTGTGACAGCGACATCTCCTCTCTGCACTATCTCCCTGATGAGGTGATATTTCCTCTCAATATTCTTACCCCTCTTGTGGCTTCTTGGTTCTTTGGAGTTCGCTACTGCACCACTATTATCGCAATAAAGTGTGAGTGGTTTATCCATATCTGGAACAACTTCCAGATCTGCCAAGAACTTACGGAGCCAGACTGCTTCCTTAGCTGCTTCACAAGTTGCTACATATTCAGCCTCCATGGTGGAGTCAATAATACAAGATTTCTTAATGCTCCTCCATACTATAGCCCCACCACCTATGGTGAACACTGATCCATATGTTGATTTCCTAGAATCGACATCCGTCTGAAAATCAGAGTCAGTATATCCTCTTAGAATCATATCCTGACTTGTATATACAAGCATATAATTTCTCGTTCTCCGAAGATACTTGAGAATATGTTTCACCGTTACCCAATGATCTAATCATGGGTTGGATTGAAACCTATTGACCACTCCCACTGCAAAACAGATGTCTGGTCTCGTGCATAACATAACATACATAAGACTTCCAACTGTTGAAGCATATGGTATATGTCTCATCTCCTCAACTCTTTGAGGTGTCTTAAGAGATTATTCCTTAAACAAATGAATTACATGCCCGAAAGGTAAATTACCTTTCTTTGAATTCTGCATACCAAATCGCACAAGAATCTTGTCGATATAGGTCGCTTGAGACATTGCTAATAGTCATTTCTTGCGATCCCGAATGATCTGGATCCCAAGTACATAACTTGTCTCTCCCAAATCTTTCATTTGGAATTGGTTAGCTAGCCAGATTTTCACGTCCGATAATATCTTTACATCATTCCCAATGAGTAAAATATCTTCAACGTATAACACAAGGAAAATCACATTCCCATCAATGACGCGCTTGTAGACACAAGGATCATCGATGTTCTACTCAAAGTTATAAGACTTGATCGTAGTATCAAACCTTATGTTCCAAGATATAAATGCTTGCTTAAGTCCATAAATGGACCTTTGCAACTTGCAAAATTTTTGCTATTGACCTTGGGTAATGAACCCATTTGGTTGTACCATATAGATACTCTCATCAAGATTGTCATTCAAGAATGCAGTCTTGACATCCATTTGCCAAATCTCATAGTCATAATATACGGCAATGGAAAGAAGAATCCTAATGGATTTAAGCATGACTACTGGCGAGAAAGTTTCTCCATAGTCAACTCCTTCTTTTGGGTATAACCCTTTTGTCACTAGCCTAGCCTTGAAAGTCTGTATTTTCCCATCTATTCCTCTTTTTCTCTTGTAGATCCACTTGCAACCTATGGGTTTTACTCCATTAGGTTGGTCTACAAGTTCCCAGACTGAGTTAGAGTACATGGACTCCATCTCAAGGTTCATGGCTTTGAGCCATTCTTCTTTATCAGTACCATCCATTGCACTACGATAGGTCAATGGATCATCTATATCATCACAAGATGCAACAACTTGCACCTCACCATTTCCTAGATAGCGTTCAGGTTGTCTTACAACCCTCCCACTACGTCTAGGTGGTATGGTATCCTGATAAACTTGCATCTGACTTTCAGATGTAGAAGGTGTAATGTCTTTGTCAACATTTGACAATGGTGTACTAGTCGTACCAACAAGTAACTCCTCAAGTAATACTTTACTTCGAGGTTTGAACTCTCTCATATAGTCCTCCTCAAGAAATGTAGCATTTGTCGACATAAATACTTTATTATCTTCTGAACTATAAAAGAATCCACCCCTAGTTTCCTTAGGATAGCCTACAAATAGGCACACCTTTGAACGTGGTTCCAACTTAGTAGTCTTGTTCTTTAGCACATGTGCCGGACACCCCAATATGCGGAAATGTCGTAAACTAGTTGTATGACCATTCCACAACTTTAAGGGAGTCTTAGAAACAGACTTAGAAGGAACTACATTCAGGATATACATTGCAGTTTGCAATGCATACCCCCAAAATGAACTAGGTAGAGTGCTATAACTAAACATTGATCTCATCATGTCTAGTAAGGTCTGATTTCTCCTTTCTGCAACACCATTTTGTTGTGGTGTTCCAGGTGCTGTGAGCTGTGAAACAATTTCATGCTCAACTAAGAATTCCTCAAAATCTCTATCAAGGTATTCTCCTCCACGATCTGATCGTAGAATTTTGATGCTTTTACCTAACTGGTTCTCAACCTCAGCACGATACTCTTTGAACTTTTCAAATGTATCTGACTTGTGCTGCATTAGATAAACATACCCATATATGGAATATTCATCAGTCCACAAACATCCTAATGTATTAGCTCAAGAGTTTCTTTGGCTCTTATCCATTTTCCAGTAAAAGGTCTCTTGGTCATTTTGTCTTCTAGACAAGAATCACAGACATGTAAAGTATATAGTTTTAACTGATTTAAAACTCCTTTCTTAATTAGTCTATCTATCCGGTCAAGGTTAATGTGACCAAGTCTAAGGTGCCATAAATAGGTATCATCATGAGAAATCTTTTGCCGTTTAGTTTTAGATCTTGAATCTTAAAACATTTCAGTATTAAGCAGTGATTCATGCATTAACGACCTTAATACATATAGATTATTTTCGGAGTTTCCCGTGCATATATTTAATCCATTTCTACTAATAATAACTGACTTATTATTAAACGAAACAGAAAAACCACATTCCATAAGTTTTGTTAAAATTAAATTCCTGCGAAAACCAGGAATATATAGCACACCATTTAAACATAAATAACTATTATTAAAGTTTAACTTGGAATCTCCCACTGCTTTTGCTGAAACAGCATACTCTGTCCCAACTCTCATGGTAAAGCTACCTTCAGCAAGGTCATTCCATGAGTCAAGTAACTGCAAAGAACAACAAATATGGTTAGTGGCACCAGCATCAACAATCCATATGGATTTATCATCCTCCACCAAAAGAGACTCAATTACAAGTAAATCGTATTTACCTGTATTCTTCTTCTTTTTAAGCTCTGCAAGGTATTTTGGACAATCCTTTTCCAATGCCATTGTTGTTCACAATGGAAACATTTTCCTTTGGCATTGGTTCCTTTGGAGCTTTTATTGTTCTTTTTTTTCATTAGTTTTGCCTTTGTCTTCCAATTGCATTTCTTCATCTTCTTTACAGATTTAGAAGATTCGGCAACATTTGTCTCGGCATTGGGCCTACAAGGACTGTTCATAACGGACTCGTAATTGTTGAGCTTATTCAGCTGATCAGTCAACGTAAAAGTCAACTTATTCATAGAACAATTGCTTTTAAACTGCAGGAAACTCTTCGGAAGGGTTTCCATGATCATTGTCACCTGGCTTTGCACATTAATACGTGCACCATGGGTTTCAGCCATATTAAGATGAGCCATCATCCTTAACACGTGGTCTCAGACTGATGTGCCTTCCTTCACTCTAGCGGTCAATACAGAGGCAATTGCCTCATGTTGTTGCCGGTATGAAGGTTGCCCAAACATGTTCTGTAATGATTGCATAATCATTGATGTTGTCGCCATAGGCTCATGCTGTGCATCAAGAACCTCAGACATGGATGCTATCAAATAACTATGGGCTTTCTCATCAGCTTTAATCCAATTATTATAGGCATTACGTGCAGCTCTGCCAGCATTTGGTGCTGGCTCAGGAGGACATTCCTCCATTAGGACAAATTTAAGGTCTTCACAAACCAATATAGCATTCATGTCACTTTTCCATTTAACATAATTATCCATGGTTAATTTTTCTTGTTGTTTGATAATGGAGATTATTGTAGATGCCATGGCTGAAAAAATAATAAATGCGCATTCAATATTCATTCATCGCATATTGAAATTGTCAAATATTTAGGCATAAAATTAAACATGATTCATGATCAATGTATAATGAATTAGAAACCTAAAAGAATTACTATGCCACGGTTATCTGTCATCCCACAAATAAATGTCGTCGTATGGTAGGTCAAGTATTCGCATGATAGATTGAGACATTCTCAATTGATTAATATATCTGAAATAACTCTTATTCCTATATTAATCAACTACCGTTATTTTGATCAATGAAGCTTTGATTAACAACTTAATCATTCTTTGTGAGTGTGACCCATTATTTTGGAACCCTTGGACTTAACTAGTGAAGTGTCGCCGTAGGGTATGTCAAATCACCGGATACATCTAGAGTCTCTATCCTTTCGGAATCCAAACCTGATATTGACCCAAAAAATGACACCATCCGTAGGGGGACGAAAGCAAAGCCGTCTCGAGGCGCCTATTGAATCTCACATTTCTGGATAACAATGGAGATCGCGGGATATATTGTGGTATACCCTTTTCCCACTCACTATTTTAAAAAGTAAGGTTTCTATCTCACTAGTATCTTATAAATCTTAGATTATGCTCGGCTAAAGTCATAACCTTAATTAATACTAGTGGATTATTAGTGATCTAACCAATTTTAACACTTAAAATTTTATTCACAAATCCTGATTAGTCTATACTAACCAATTATCTTAATTAAACTAATTTAATCAAGTTGTTATAGTGATCTAATCAATTTAACTCTTAAATTACTAGTCCACTTATAGGTTTTAAAATTTAAAATTCAACGAATGGACTATATGTCATTAAACCATTTAATAGATTAAAAGTACGTAATTTACTCCAAAGGTACGTGGAATTGTATCCCAAGTGCAAACCAAATTATCATCCATTCGGAAGCGGCTATGGAATTTATATCCGGGTTTCCATCCGATATACCAAGGAAAATAATGTACTTATAATGTTCATTTGTTCTTAAACTTGAATTCGTAATTTTTAAACCTTTAAACTAATTAATCTTATTAATTTGTTTACATGCATCTTATATTCTAATTTAACTTTTAAATTTACATAAAATCATATTTTATTACTTGAATATCATGCATGTCTACATGTTATGGCATGTGAAAATGCAAGAATAGGCACCCTAGACTATATGACATGTTAATAAACAATTTAAAACATATATATATGCCCAGGTCTGGGCTGAAAACGTTTGTGTAGCGTTCGTTGGGCGTTCGAACATTTCCAGGAAGTAGCATCACGTTTGAGTTGCGTTTGACTGGAGTTCGAACGCCTGTCGTTGCTGTCGAAACACTGGTACTTTATTTATTACGTTCCGGGGCTTCCAGAGTCTGTTTTGGTCCCCGTTTTTTTCTACGGACTCTTAACAGAATGAAGTTTTACATACATCCATAAATTGCGTTAACCAGGCTCTTAATTTTTTTTATACTAATCTAATTAGTACAATAAATCCCAGGCATCCATTGGTCTTCAAATCTTGCTCCATGGTATTTTGTTGAGTTCTTCGCGGCATCGACTCCTCCAAGTTACAAATTGAGTTACAAAATGGACTTATTACAAAGGAAATGAACTTACAACACTTGAAAGAATACGACCTTATGGTCATACATTTCCAATACAAAAAATAAGAGCCGGAAAAATTAACGATCAACGCAATACATTCATCACATGAATCAAAGTAAATATTCATCACATGAATATTAAAAACCATTCATCTCATGAATCTAATTATGCCTACTCATCACAATATGCATATTAATAATTTATATCTAATATAAATTATTAAAACTTAAACTTAAAAAAAAGAAGGGTTAAGAAAAAATTTCAACCTTAAGCTCTCGATGCCAATTATAGGAAACCGTTTCCTTTTGTGCGGCGGAAGTTGCTTGTGGTGGCACCGGGTCCGGTATGGATCTTCAAAATTTTCTTTGCCTTCTCCCTTTGTAGTAGTAGCCAAGATCAATCATTTGGTGTCCAACACTTAGATCAACCACTCGATCTTCCGAACTATGACTCGAAACCAACAAACCGAAGTGTGGGCTTCACTCACAAGGATTAAACCTCTAAACTATTTAGAGATTTAGGATGTCACAATGGTGTTTGGCTCTTTGGAATTTCAAATACCCTCACAACACTTGTGAATATTTGAAGTTATTCTCTCTTTTCTCTCAAATCTTTCTCACAACAATTGTGTGAATGAATGCAAAGTGTTAACCTTAGGAAGTGAGGGAAATGGTAGAGATTATATTCTCTTACACAAGCCAACTAACCTTGTCATTAAGCATCTAATGCTTTCTTGCAATAGCCAACACAAAAATGTGAATGCCATACCAAAGCATAAGAAATGTTAAGCTAAAGACAATGGTTTTGTCATTAAGCATTCAATGTTTTCTTTCAATGGCAAACACATAAATGTGGAGGCCATACCAAAGCATAAAATGCATAAGCTAATGACAAAACTATTAGGTGTATCCAAGCCACCTAATAGACATAATTGTTTGGATGACATGGTAAGCCATATGGCTTTGTCTCCAATGGTAAATAAAAATCAATATATTAATAATGATTTATTTACCTTCAATTATATTGTAGTAATTATCTCATAATTATTACTAACTTGATTATCTCATAATCAATACTTGATTGTCTCATAGTCAAAGAATTCTAGAAAACATTAAGTTAAACTAATTTATCATAGTTTTCCTTTGTGACAATAAATATTATTAATCTCATTAATAATATATAAATATAATGTGAGCATATTATTAGACAATCTAATTATATTAGGTTTGCTACAGTTAATCGAGATAGCACGGGGACCAAATGGACCTACGGTTCCGAGCTCCAATAATTCCGAAATATTAATTAAACTCTTTAATCAAATATTATGAATTATTAACTCCACGTTATTCCACTAAAAGCTCGAAGTTGAACTCCTGTTACCGTAGATGGATTAAATAAACCGAACATCTTCAGTGTCCATCGATATAGTCATTACATATGGATATAGCCCTTCACGAATATCTCATAAATATAGCCGGGTCATAAGTCTGTTAAACCCCTCTAAATATTTCGTCTCTTAAGCACCATTGATTCTATAATGAACAATTAATTCATAACAATTATAAATATATAACTTTCTATTCGCAATAGAAAAGTTGAGCGCTCAAATTATTCAAGTCCCGAATGAGTGAATTCCATATCTATGTAAAACGTTCCCAGCTACATACCAAACCATATCCCCAAAATATGTAGTTATTGGCTGGGAATGCAACACCAACATCACCATAGTAAATCAAAGGACATAGTCTGTCATGCAGGAGTTCGTAATACACTCAAGATTAAGGTCGAATCCATATATGACCATCTATTAGATAAATCGAATTTCTTCGGTTAACAGATATTAAAAAAAATTCATATTTATCTTAGTCCAGTCCTATATGATCTCATCATACAAGGTGTCTCCATTTCCATGTCACTATATGAACGATCTCGGATCAAGGTCGTCATACAAGTATAGAATGGACCGCAGCTATAGATAAACCACAAACAAAGTACCTTCTTTGTTTGCTCTCTATGGACTATTTAGATTACTAACTTCAGACTTAAATCCTCTTGTGCATCAAACATACACTAAGTCTGAAGGTACAATAGTAATCAAGGTAAACAAGACAATTGGACAATATGCGATATAAATCAAAATAACTTTGATAAAATGAATAATGCATTTATTATTATTACAATAATAAATTCTGTTTACAGTACATGAAGCTTTGGGACATAAATCCCAACAGTAAACTTACCGTACCTATGGTAAAAAATGTCATGTCGAATGAAGAGTCCAGAAGAAAAAACTTGGGCTCAGAACAGACAGAAACCTACATCACGGAGACTCGAGGAAGACATCGAGGAAGAGAAAGAGGGAGAGGCAGAAGTCCATGTTAGTCTCTGAGACATGCTTTCAAGATCCTAAACATGATTTTATGTGTGAATGAATCAAGTAAAATTGCGGAAATACTTACATTGATTTAGGGAGAACTTTGAAAAATTCCTTTTGGATGAAGCTCCAAGCTTGTAGATATGTTGTTTGGTCCTTGGGTGAGTTTCCCTAACACCTCAAATGACTCCCCAAGTGCTAGCTTTGAGAAATGTTTGAAGCAAATTTTTTTTCCAAGTTTGAGAGGGTTTCGGCAATAGAGGGAGAAGGAAGAGATAGAGTTGGTTGTTACAAAAACTTGGTTATTGTGTTGTTAAATGAATGCATTAATGTAGCCAACTACTCACATCAACTTTTGACAAGTGATGTAAGTCACGTGGTCCTACCGCATTTAAATTCAAAATTTGTATTGGCTTACTCAACACATAACTCAGCTTGGGCACAGGTTCGTTTAATTCCGAATTAAACGAATTTATCGTCGCGACATAATTAAATAATTATACCTCGCAAAATTATTACGATAGTCGCTTTCGAATTAATTCTAAATTAATTCGTTCGCCCGAATTAAAATCCAATTTTAATTTCGTATTGAAATCCAATTTCAATTAATATATCTGATATATTTATTTTATCGATTAATTCTAAATTAATCGCATTCTCTCTTCTATACGAATTTAATCCCAGATTAATTCTTGCCGCAATTAATCTCATAATAATTTTCTCTCTCTAAATTAATCCTATATTAATTCTATTTGAGTCAAATGTCATTGGTAAATCTTTGGGAAGTGACCCAAGAGATTCCTGAATATGTTGGTAGTAAATACGGTTGTCGGACTATCCGAACACGTGTGTACCCCATACCACGTTCTCACCGATTTACAAGACATGGTTGGCTTCTAGCAAAACACTGTGCCTACCCAATTCTCCATAAATATCCGCCGAGGAATATAATTTGTATCAGACGTAGTAATACTATGTAATGCATAATACGATCCAGTATCGGATGTCACATGTTAGGCCTAGGGCTGGCTCTGTGTCTGCCATGTACGAAGCATATATCGGATCCCGAGTAACTAGTCTTTATAATCGAAAAGTCATGACCTAGTCATACTTTCCCGATAGCTGCAACTTTTAAGAGTATTAGTTATGTATCATGTGTGACCATCATCTCCATATGACTGAAGTGATACTCTCATCTTGACATCACATCCAATACACTACGATTCTCAGTAAACCCAATACAGGCGTACATAAAACCTGTTAAAGTTCCAGACGACCAATATCAAAGTAAACCGATTGTCGCAAGTAATAGCGACGTAAGTCTCAGGTTAAAGATATCATACATCTTCCCTGATTCGGATTCCCATAGACACATAGTCATACTACCAATGGGATTCCGAGTGGATCTATCCAGAGCGAACTGTTCCCGGTCCAACGGCTAATAGAACCTTTTATTACACTTGCATAAGTATCCAATACCTAAATATATGAGAACTATGTCGTTAAGCTTCCATAACGTGCACAAGTGTAATACTAGTCCATTCCACATTATCAATGTCCAGTCTCGATAATACTTTGACTAAGGATATTTAATGATTAAATCGTTCGTGGATTAATATTGTATCATATCTTATTAATCCGATTTAACCATATGGAATTTTATCATTAATATATCCAAGTAATCTAATTACAATAATGATAAAATAGCAATTTCCTTTTGTCATATAGTTAATTTGTACAAAAAACACAATGTTCTTTACAAATAGTGATGCTATGGGTCATAATTGTCCAACAGTCCAAATATAGGTAGATCCTCAGATGGAAGGATGCCTACCTATAAGTGCTACCATTATGACATAAAATGACATTTAAAGAAGAGTTGCTGAAAACTGTAACGAGAGCAAAGCCAAGGCAATCATCAACCGAAGAATAACAATAGAGAGACACTAGTAGTTGTCCAATGAGATGTAGCAATATGCTCCATACAGGAAGAGACATGCCTTCACACTGCAACCCAAGATGTTGAGTGGGTGGTAGATACTGCAGCATTCTACCGTACAACATATAAAGCAAGAGACTTTGGTTCAGTGAAGATAAAAAAAAATATAAGTTCATATGGGATAGTAGGTGTTGGGGCGGTTGTGGAACCTTTAGGGTCGGATCGGTGTCTCGCGCAGCGGAAGTAGGTATAACCCAATGATATCAGAGATATGTTTATTTTAAAATATTTTAATGAAAATTACATTATGATACGAGTTCATAGGTGTGGACACAGCAACAGAGGTGGGCGACGCTGCCCGGGCTCTCGGCCCGGTCAGGAGCACGGAGTAGCCCGCGGGGGACTAAATCGGAGAAATAAATGGAGCCGCCACCCAGTGTGAACTGGGAAATGATTTAAGGCCGCACTCACTCCTCGCAATGGAAGACCTCAAACCGTTGGGTTCGGAATGGTCCCTTACTTATGCCAGTTGTAATGAAAGGATTTATGCAATAGTATAACCAAGTCTTATGAAACACATGCAAGATAATTTAATCAACACACAAGTTTGCATACTAGTGAACATAAATAGAAACAATGGAAGCATATTTCATTAAAAAGAGATATTTAAGCACATGATACAAAAATGAATAACCAAAGAGGCAAACATGCATAAACATGATAAATGAACCTGTCCATTGTGTGCGCGTTCGAGTAGCGTTCGTAAACGCGTTCGAACGGTAAACAGAATACACGCGTTCGAGTAGCGTTCGGAAACACGTTCGAACGGGATAATGCCGAATATATGTGTTCGAGTAGCGTTCATAAACACATTCGAACAATACGGGATATCATGTATGGCAAGACAGAGTGCATGCGCATTCGTGTAGCGTTCGGAAATGCGTTCGAATGGGGTGAGACCGAATGCATGCGTTCGAGTAGCGTTCGGAAATACGTTCGAACGGAGAGAGACAGAATGCATACGTTCGTGTAGCGTTTGAGAACGCGTTCGAACGAGATTACCAAAGTGGCGTCTAAAATGACATAAACACATGCATGCATGTTTCCCCAAGCGGTACGTGGAGTTGTATCCCAAGTACATACCGCACTACCATCCATTCGGATTCGGCCACAGAATTTACGTCTGGGTTTCCATCCGATATACCACGAGAGGCAACACTCAATTATGAACCCAATGTAGACAAACATGAAATATGATAATGCATATGACGATAAATAACCGAAAAGACAAATATGCGACACAACAAGGAAAATAAATAACAAAAAATGAATGCGGAATAATAAAACAACCATAAATGCAAATTAAATGCGAAATAGTAAAAAGACAAAATAACACGAAATAAATGTGGAATAATAAATATGTGACCAAATAATTTGGCCGTTTTCAATGTAGGATTTTGCATACCCGGTTGGACGTATTACACGTCCAACCAAACATGCCGTTTCCAGGACGACAAAATAAAATATAATAAAGCGTGACCTCAGGTCTTACCTTTTAAGTCGCGCTTCTCGGGAGTGTGTTGGGACATCGCCGAAAGGGTTAACGTTTCTGCTGTTTTTTCTGGTTCGCCGGTTCAATGTTTTATTCGATGTTTCGCTGTTTTGAGCTGTTGTTTTCTCGATGATCAGGCTGCTATTTTGGCCTCTGTTTAAAGGTTATTCTCGGTGGTTCATGGGCTATTTTAGGGACTATTTTTGGGACTTGTTTAGGGGCTGTTTGAAGGGTTATTTGCTTTGTTTGTGTGTGTGTGTCAAAAGGTGGATGTTTCGTGGTTAAGGGTATGTTGTATCGATCTTCATATGGAGGGCTAGTGGTGATGAGAGAATGGGCTGAATTGTTGGCAGTGAGTGAGTCGGTTTGTTGGTTAAGGTTTGTTGTTTGTCGATTAAGGCATTTTGTGGGCATCAATGGCTAAAGTGATGTGTGCTATGTGGAAGCTTATGCGTGTTCAACGTGTAGTGCGTGAGGGTTTGCTGCCTTTTTGAAGGGTTTGATCTGTGTGAAGGCAGTTTGTTGTTCTCGGCTGATGTGGGTGGTTGCTTATGTGGTATATTGGTTCATGTTGATTGCATGCGCTGTGTGTGGTATCAGTTATGGGAGCAGTTTAAGGGCTGTGTGTTTGTGGTGTGGTTATGAAGGGTTTGTGTGTTTTTTAGAGAGGTGAGGTGTCGTGGCTGCTTGATGATTTGAATGAGTGACGTGAGGAGTGAAATTGCCGAAATGGGAGAGCTTAGAGCCGAGAGTTGTGAGTGTTTAGGGTTTATTCTTCTTTTGTTTCTGTCTTGCCGAGAGAGTATGGAGAGGGTAAGGGTTTTGTGTGGTCTTCTTGTTTGTGAGATAGAGAGATTAGGGTTTAGGTTTGTGAGTGGTGATTGATTAGGGAGAGGCGTGAGGAGTTAGAAGGGAGAATTAGGGTTTGTTGTGTGTGTGTGGAATGGTTCGTTTGGAGAGAGGATGTGAGCTGCTGGGTGGATAATGCTGGTTCGTGGAAGGGTTATTTGCTTGTTGTTTGGCCGAGAGTTAGAAGAGAGGAGAGGATTAGGGTTTCTTTGTTTGTTTTTTTTTGTGAGGAACGTCCAAGAGGAATAGGGTTGGCATAGGTCTCTTTATATAGTTGTGAACTAGGGTTTGCTTGCGCATGGGATCTTCAAACAAGGAAACAAAATCAAGTAAAAAAATGGATCTATTTAATTAATTTAAAAAGGGAAATAAATTTGTGTAATTTTTGTGGGGAATATCTTTAAATTGGTAGGTGATTTATTTAATTTGGTAGGTGATTTATTTAATTTAGGAAAGGGATTTATTTTGATTTGATTGGATTTAATTTAATTTATGACATGTGTTAAATGTGATTTAATTATTTTTGGATTGGGCTTGGGCGAAATGGGCTTTGTGTGATGCGAGGGTTCTGGGCCGAGACTAAAATTTTAAAATAAAGATTAATCGGGCGAACCCGAGGCAAATTAGCGAGTTAAATTTTTTTTGATGTATTTATTTTTAAATTTTTCCCTTCTGACGTTCGTTTCCCGCGACTTCCGCAACTTATCGGGTATTGCCTCCATACGAGACTCATAATTGGGCTTTATGCAAAAATGCAGTGTCTACAGTCGCCCCCACTTTGATGGGCTTGTGCAGTGTGTGACAATGACAATCCTATCAAAGTCATGCATGCATTTTTACTTACCTGGCTCGCCAGCTGTTACTTGACTTACCTGTTGTTCTGAGATACTTCAAACTGAGTTGATGAGAGGTGGTCCATTCCCAAATCGTTACTGTGAGGTGGTCCATTCCTGAACCGTTACTGTGAGGTGGTCCATTCCCGAACCGTTACTGTGAGGTGGTTGATTCTCGAACCGTTACTGTGAGGTGTTCCATTCCCTAACCGCTACTGTGAGGTGGTCCATTCCCGAACCGTTACTGTGAGGTGGTCCATTCCCGAACCGTTAATGTGAGGTGGTCCATTCCCAAACCGTTACTGTGAGTTGGTCCATTCCCGAACCATTACTGTGAGGTGGTCCATTCCCGAACCGTGCTCCATTCCCGGAATGCCATTCCCGGCTTGCTAATCCCCATTCCCGAGGTGTCGCTGATGTGATGGTTTATTCCCGAATCGTGCTCTATTCTCGGAGCGCCATTCCCGACTTGCTCATCCTCATTCCCGATGAGTTGCTTATCATCATTCCCGAGGTTATGCTCTATTCCCAGAGCGTCATTCCCGGCTTGCTCGTCCTTATTCCCGAGGTTATGCTCCATTCCCGGAGCGCCGTTCCTGGTTTTCTCTTCCTCATTCCCGAGGTGTCGCTGATGTGATGGTTCATTCCCAAACCGTGCTCCATTTCCGGAGCGCCATTCCCGGCTTGCTCGTCCTCATTTCTGAGGAGTTGCTCATCCTCGTTCCCGAGGTTATGCTCCATTCCCGGAGCGCCATTCCCGGCTTGATCATGCTCATCTATTTTCCTTTTCTTTCTTCAAAAACCTACGAAGACAAAACAAAAAAATTACTTGTATGTGACGTGTATGCATGTATGCATAGATGTATTTCTTATTCCGATGGGTTAGGTCTTCCTTGTGTTCCTCGGTACTTCTTGTCTACAAAAGTCTTTGGTCGCCCCCATGGTCTAATTATGGTTTCCTTTTGTTAATTTCTACTCTGGTGATTGCTCAGTTTCTTTGGTCTCATGACTCCAGATCTCGTAATGTCCTTGATTCGCGAGATGGTAGACTGGTCGCCCCCAGACTTGGTTTAGATTTATATTCTTCGCTGCTTGTACTAGGTCAAGGTGGACCACATGATGTGGCATTCCGTATCAACATACTATATTACATGCTATGAAATAGTCCTAATAGTTATACATATTATCGTCCTCAAAGGATGCCCAATGTCGAAACTGGAGAACCTTCAAAGTACTCGACGCAACTCAAATCCGACCGTTTGAATAAACGATCTGAACCAATCTCAAAGTGTGTGTGTGCCAAGGTTCTTTTATAGCTTGCTCCTTGGGTAAGCTAACTCAATGATTTTGTTTCAAAGAACGGGATCGAGGGGTCAAACCAACCTAGATATCTTGATCAAGCTCTACAATTACTTCTCCGTACTCAATGTAATATGATTTTCTTTTTCTTTTCTTTCATCTTTTTTTTTACACACTTACCATTTGTGGATGCTGGATTTCGGCCAAGGTCCACAATCAGAATTTGTAGGTTGGGGGCACTAGCGATCCTGCAAGACAAAGGTAGAGTGAGCGGGAGTAGGCTGTCCATCGATGTGGTGGGTGCCGGGGGCACTCCGACACCCAAGTCAGTAGTATGAAATGTGTAGTAAATAAGTAAAATGCGAAAGCAAGGTTTATTATTACCTTGAACTCTTTGGGTGGCCGTGAGGGTGGTGGTAAACGTATAAGGGGATGGAGAGCTCTAAGAGATCTAGTGTCAGAGAGCAGAGGCTTCAATGTGAGAAGTGAAGCTTGAATGTGAGAAGTCTCCAATCTCGGAAATCAAGCCCCTCTGACCTCATGAATTATGCTTCCTTTTATAGGTGGAGAAAGATGAATTCTCTGGTTTGGCACATGGGAAAGGGGTCCCCATAACATGCTTATTGTCTCTGCTTTCGGCGGGGGAGAATAATTTTGCATGTGGAAATATATTCTTTGTTTGGAAAAGAGAAAAACGATTGGTGAATAATTAAGGGGGGTTTGTCCTTTTGCTTTTGTAAATGGTTTAAATTTTTCTAGGTTATCATTTTGGGCTTCACTTGGTATTGGGTTTGAAGTGAAATGACAGTTTTGCCCTTGGCCCAAATTTGGCCCATACAGTTTGTCTCATACTCTCTAAGTCAAGAAGTCCTTGATTTGGAGAGTATTTTATGCATGTCGTATGAAACATGATATGTAATAGTACCTGGTCAAAATGTAGTCCATGTTATGAACTTGACTCAACATGAGCCATGGGAGATGTCACCAGTCGATTGATCCTGCTGAAAGTTCAATGTATATTTTACATGACACTGTGTCGTATGGACTGTATGAAGTCATAGTCTTCAACTTGATTCGACATGAGTCTATGAGGGATGTCTCCGGTCGATTGAACCAGATGAAGGTTCATGAGTTTTTTCACACTACATTATCGTATAGACTGTAGGAAGTTCATCTCTTCATTTGCCTCGACATGAGTCTATGGGGGATGTCCCCGGTCGACTGAACCAGATGAAGGTTCAAGAGTATCTCCATACTATTGGTCAATGACCCGGGGAGTCTTCAAATTTTTCTAGTCCAGATGAAGGTCATGTGATGAACTCGACTTTACATGAGTCATGTGGGATGTCCCCAGTCGACTGAACCAGTTGAAGGTCAGGACAATCTCCATACTACTGGTCAAGGACCAGGGGAGACTTCAAATTTTTCTAAACCAGGTGAAGGTCATATGTTGACTCTACATGAGCCATGGGAGATGTCCCCAGTCCACTGAACCAGATGAAGGTTCAGGTCTTCCATTTGACTCTAAATGAGCCATGGGGAATGTCCTCAGTCGACTGAACCAGATGAAGGTAAGGACAATCTCCGTACTACTGGTCAATGACCATGAGAGTCTTCAAATTTTTCTAGACCAGATGAAGGTCATATGTTGACTCCACATGAGCCATAGGGGATTCCACAATCGACTGAACTAGATGAAGGTCAGGACAATCTCCATACTACTGGTCAAGGACCAGGGGAGTCTTCAAATTTTTCTAGACCAGATGAAGGTCATATGTTGACTCTACATGAGCCATGAGGGATGTCCCCAATCCACTGAACCAGATGAAGGTCTGGACAATCTCCATACTACTGGTCAATGACCAGTGGAGTCTTCAAATTTTTCTAGACCAGATGAAGGTCATGTGCTGAACTCGACTCTACATGAGCCATGGGGAATGTTCCCAGTCGACTAAACCAGATGAAGGTTCAGGAGTTATTTCACATGACATGTGTCGTCTAGACTGTAGGAAGTTCATGTCTTCATTTGACTCGACATGAGTCTATGGGGGATGTCCCCGGTCGACTGAACCAGATGAAGGTCAGGACAATCTCCATACTACTGGTCAAGGACCAGAGGAGTCTTCAAATTTTTCTAGACTAGATGAAGGTCATGTGTTGAACTTGACTCTACATGAGTCATATGGAATTTTCCCAGTCGACTGAACCAGATGAAGGTTCAGGAGAATCTCCATACTACTGGTCAATGACCAGAGGAGTCTTCAAATTTTTCTAGACCAGATGAATGTCATATGTTGACTCTATATGAGCCATAGGGGATGTCCCCAGTCCACTGAACCAAATGAAGGTCTGGACAATCTCCATACTATTGGTCAATGACCAGGGGAGTCTTCAAATTTTTCTAGACCAGATGAAGGTCATCTGCTGAACTCGACTCTACATGAGCCATGGGGAATGTTCCCAGTCGACTGAATCAGATGAAGGTTCATGAGTTATTTCACACCACATGTGTCGTCTGGATTGTAGAAAGTCCATGTCTTCATTTGACTCGACATGAGTCTATGGGGGATGTCCCCGGTCGACTGAACCAGATGAAGATCAAGACAATCTCCATACTACTGGTCAAAGACCAAGGGAGTCTTCAAATTTTTCTTGACCAGATGAAGGTCATATGTTAAACTCGACTCTTACATGAGCCATGGGGAATGTTCCCAGTCGACTGAACCAGATGAAGGTTCATGGTACACTCCATACGATGGGGAGTCTTTAATGTCGTCTGGACTATGAGTAATCCAGGTCTTCAACTATGTCATATGGCATTGCTTGTAAATTTTAAAACCACAATCATGGTAAGAAAAGAAATGAGAACATTGATATATGTCGTCTGTTTTGGACAATTATGACCCATAGTGTCACTATTTGTACAGATCATGGTGTTGTTGTACAAATTAACTATGTGACAAAAGAGATTGCACTCTTATCATTTGTGATTAGATCACCTAGATATATAAATGATAGGAGGTCCCTGTGATTTGTTCCTGGATTGAGAATGATATGAGACAGTATCAGTCCACGAAGGATAAATCATTAAACATCCCTAGTCAGAGCATTATCGAGATTGGACATCGATGAATGCGTAAAAGACTAGTATTACACTTGTGCGCGTTGTAAGGGCACAACGTCATAGTTCTTATATATTTGGGTATATGATACTCATGCAAGTGTAATATGAGGTTGTGTTTCACCGATGGTATGGGAAATAGCTTCGCTCTGGATAGACCCCTCGAAATTCCATTGGTAGTATGACTATGTGTCTATGGAAGTCTGAAATCAGGGTAGGTGTATTTGGTCTTAACCTGAGACTTGCATCGCTAATACTTGCGACAATCAATATACTTTGGTTGCGGTCGTCCAGGGCTTTAACATGTTCTATGTACGCCAATGCTGGGTATATTGAGAATCGTAGTGTGTTGGGTGTGATGTCAAGACGGAAGTGTCACTCCAGTCATATGGAGTTAATGATCGCACAGAGATACAGAACTGGTTCTCTAAAAAGGTTGCAACCGTCGGGATAATATGACTTGGTCATGATTATCCGATATTAAAGAGACTAGTTGCTCGTAATTCGATATATGCTTCGTACAGGGTAGACACTGTACCAGCCCCAGGCCTTGCATGTGATCATCAGATACAGGACAGAAATACGCAATACTACGTATACTACGCCTGATATAGATCCTTTATTCCTGTAAGGATATTTCCGGAGAATTGGGTAGGCATGATGCTTTGCTAGAAGGCAACCTTGTCTTGTAATTCGGTATAAACGTAGTACGAGGTACTTACGTGTTCGGATAGTCCGATAACCGAATTTACTGCCAACATATCCGGGGATCTCATGGGTCGCTTCCCAAAGATTCACCGATGACGTATGACTCACACTTTAATTAATCTGGGATTAATTAGATGAGAGAGAAAATTAATATGGGATTAATAGCGGAGATATTTTATCTGGGATAAAATATCATTTAAAGAAAGATAACGATTAATTTGGAATTAATCGGTAAATTAATATATTCGATATATTAAACGAAATTGGATTTCGACGCGAAATTAAAATTAGATTTTAATTCGTTAGCGACGTGAATAGTGATTTCGCTAGGAGTAATCATTTAATTACGACGCAACGGAAAATTCGTTAATTTGGAATTAGCGAACCCGAGCCCGGGATTATTTGCGAGCGCATTCACATTTCGAATTCGAGTGCGGCACGCAAGTCAAATCAAGTGTCAAATCATTAGTCGCATCAAGCATCAAATCACTTGTCACTTTGAGTGATGTGACTTGACAACTTGATTGATTGAGTGATGTGTGTGGTTGGCATTTAAAGCTTTAAAAGTTTGACTTTTTAAAAGAAAAATGTTTGGTATATGTTTTATAAATAAAAATACCAAAACAATTAACACATTTCATCATCTCTCCTATCTTTTCCCTCTTCTCTCCTCACGCCATTTCTTTCTTTCTTCTGGTTCTGTGAACTGCCGAGAGATGGAAGGAAAAAAGGAAGCAAGTGCTTGGTTTTTGTGGCAAAAATCAAGAGAGCCAGCACTCAGAGAGACATGCGAAGGTGATAGGGAAGTCCACCCATGAGCCGGGAATCATTTGACGAAGCTTGGAGCTTGATTCTTGCAGCTTGAAGCCGAAAATGGAGCAGTCCAAAACAGCCACTGTCGTGACAGTCCATGAAGGCAGAAAAGAAATTTTTGTTCGTCAAAGCATCGCTCAACCGCGCGATGTAAGTATTCCTCGATTGTATTCACACATGTTCATGCTTGTTTTATTGATCTTGGGATGCTTAGAATCTTCAACTATGGTATCATGAGCATGGTTAAAAGCATGAAAAATGTTTAGGGTTAAAATTTGGGTAAATTGATTTTGAGCATGAATTAATTAAATTGTTTGATTGAATATGCTTAATTGATGTTGAATTGAAGTTTGATTGGATCAATTTCAAGAAAATTGGTTTGGAACAATTTTTGCCCAAATTGTTGTGATGGCCGAATGTGGTGCCCTAAATGTTGTCTTGGAATTTTTGATTTTTGATCATTGGATGTGTTGGAAATCATTCGAGAATATGGTTTAATGTCGATTGTGGAATTAATTGGATTGAAACCGAATCGGACGTTAAATCCCCAAATTGCCGAGACATTATAAGCATGAATTGGGTTTGATTTTTGTTAAATTGTGTTGGACATGATTTAATATTGATAAGCATGATTAATTAGGCTAATTGATGTTTTAGGAATGTTAATTGGATAATTAATTGTGTAATGCACTTTAGGTAATTAAATTGGGAATTTGGAATTCGGCAATTTAATTGAAATTGGGCTAATTTTGGAAATTGGGCTTGAAATGTTGTAATTGGGCTTATTGGGCTTTGTTGTACAAAGTTGGGTTAAGGCAAATTGGATTGGATCCAATTGGGCCCAAAACCGCATCCATAAAGCCCAAATGCGACTTAATGGACCTTTAAAGTTTAATTGGGCCTAATGGGCCTAAATTGATTTCTAGGCTTATGGGGTAAATCCCGGATTGGACTTTGGTTATCGGTTTGATCCGAGTTGACCAAAAGTCCACGCCTCAAGAAATTAATTAAAAGCAAATTGGACTTTAATTAAATTGACGTTGGACGTGAATCGGGCTTTGAGACCCGTAACGATTAAATTTGGAATTTAAATCGTAAAGGTTCGTAATTAAAGTGTAGTATTTAATTTGGAATTAAATAGTGAATTAGAATTGAATGCATATTAAATTGGATTTAATGATGTAGTTTAATTTAATTCGAGAATTCGTACTTTGAGTACTTATTAGCAAAAACGAGTTTGACTTGAGCAAAATCAAATTGTTGTTTGAACATTGGATGATCACTAATTATCAGATTAATTAATTTGATTAGATTGATTGATAACATGCTTGTGTGAATACATGGTTGGGATGCATGAATAATGTATATCGGATGAATATTAGATGGGTGAGACAATTTTAGAAATTGTTGTAATAAATTTGATTTATTAATTGGACCTGCGTGTCCAACCTTATCACCTCCTTATTCTTTGTATTCTCTTCTCACCTATTCCCCTCAATGTAAATGAGGTTTCTTTAGAAGTGTAGTGTAACAGGTATAAGTAAATACATGTGCTAGCGGGAGAGAGAAAGAGAGAGATTTGATCTAGGATCAATGTTTAAAGTATCCATCCGCATATCATTATTATTTTATCATATGCGCTTTATTATGTGTTTAGAATGCATGTTTAAGGGTGTATGATGATGAGACCTTAACAAAGATAATAAATTGGTTGCCAATTTACACTCGAAAAACCCTCGCAAAATATTAAGCGTCTTTCCTTCCATTGAGTGATTCTCACTCAAGATCCGAGACTGGCATTGGCTTGTTGGCCAAAGTCAAGGCCTTTGTCCGTCGAGGATGTGTTTGAATCACGAGAGCTTTGTTCCATATTGGTGTCTTGTCCAAGTTGTGGTTTGTTGGCCAAAGTCAATACCATTTCTTGTCCATCGACATTGATTACGAAGCTTTCCATGGTCAATGGGTCGCGCTTAACTGGAATCACTAATTCTGTTATGCCAAAGCCAAGGCTTAGTTGGTTCAGAGGAAAAAGGTTAGGCAATACATTGGATGTATTGGCATATATAAGATATATATTTCGGACTTGAATGTCCCCCTACTGGATCTAGGAATTGGATTGGATCCAATCGATCTTAGAGATCTACTTACTTAATTATCATACAATTTGTTGGCCAAAGTCAAGATTGTGTGATATTTAACGGGATCCTAGCCCACTAGGAAACACGGTTTCCTGAGTACTCGACAGAGGGTTAGAGGCTCGCCGAAAAATAGTGGGAGGCAAGAATTGAATTTGCAATATTCGTTTAATTACTTGCCATACGCGCTCAAACAAATATCATTCGTCAAATAAATTAAATATTAGTTGGACTAATATTTAAATGTTGTTTTAATAAATAGTTGGACTATATTCAAACTATTCATTTATAGTTGATTTTATAATTGGATTATAGTAATCAATATAATTGATTTTAATCTATTAAATTATAGTTGATTAAATAGTTGGACTATTGTAATCATTATAATAAATAGTACCAAAATCGTTGATTAAATAGTTGGACTATTAAAATCAAGATAAAATTGAAAGATTGACATTTAAAGCATAATCCTAGGGAAAATGTATTTAAATGGTTTAATTTTCAAATTGGGAATAAATTTCAGGATGGTCCTGGAAAATTAATAAGTTACTTTATTTGATAAAATAACATTTTATGCCTAAGCCCGGAGTTAAGCAAATAGTAGAGCATAATCTTTGGAAGATTAATGTGATGATATCTTTAGTGCTTAATCCATTTAGCTTGTCGCAGTAGACTCCTTAATTTCTGAATCAGAACTAAGGATTAGATCCTTAAAGTATGATAATGAAATTGAAGGATCTTCAAAGAATCTATCCTTAGATTTTAGAAGTACTAAATTGCAATAATAACTCTTGGAGAGTTAATGACTATTCACAATGAGACAAAGTCAAACTTTGCAATTAGGCAAGTAGCGCAAGGCGCACCTTACTTCGATATTCCAGAAACCCGAGGCTTGGCCAAAGGCTACTGGAATGTGAAAAAGGGCAAAGGCAATATCATTAAAATCTTCTGGGAAGATAAATGATATATCCCAAAATGTCTGCTTAAATGTGGCAAACGGGATCGCGGAAGCGTGACTGCCGTTTGGACAAAGCAGACATGAAGGAATAGAAGACGGGCAAGGCTCTGACTTCGAATATATATTTGTCATAAATATATTCACTACTAGTATTAAAATTGGATTTTAGATACTTAGTGTGATATATATATATATATATATATATATTGATGTTCATAATCTGTTTTGAACAGGATACTGACTTCAATTGAGATTAATCTGCGAATTGGAAACGGGACGAAAGTCGCTGTTTCAACCGTAGATACCTAAGTTTAGGAACTACCTTTGGGTGTGTACCTAAATTTGGAAACTGTTATAATGTTACTAGTTTGACTAGAAACATTATCTCTATATCAGTGTTTAACCCGCTGCGGGTGTACCTTTATATTATATAACACTAAAGTGTTTCATTATATAAAGATGATATTGAGATAAACACATTAGATGTGAATAACAACATTTATATTTTGAATATAAATAAATCTCAAACATAACATGACAAACAAATAGCTCGAACTGATTTGATCAGATGAAACTTAATTGTGGCATTGTTGTCTGGGACACAATCAAACAAGAATCGTATATCCACACTTTCGAATAGTGAGTACTAGGACAAATTTGATACTAATCAAATAAAGTCTACGAATCTAGTTTATTGGGCAAAGTGCCTAAAACAATATTTACTTGGTAAAAGTGCAAATGCCACAGATCTGTTAGCCCTAGTTCATAGTGAAGCAAGTGGGCCCATGTCTAGCTAGGCTAGAAGTGGATATAAATATTTCGTGACCTATACGGATGTGGCATCGCGTTATGATTATGTGTTTTCTTTTAAAGAACACAAATCCGAAACTTTTATAGTTTCGACACGAAGTAGACAAACAGATCGGCTATAGTATTATACCGTCACGGTAAGACCGTAATGGAAAATACTTAAGCAATAAGTTTCTTATATAATTGAAAGAGTATAGTATTCTTTCAATCATGACTCCTGCCGGAACACGTCATTTTGACGGTGTGTCCGAACTGATAAACCGAATTTTGTTAGACATGATAAGGCTAATAATGAGTCGCTCTGAGCTACCATTTCCTTCAACGGATAAGCTTTAAACAGTGCAAGAACTTATTTAGAATAAGGTTCCATAAATATCTGTTTGACAGATATCATATTAGATATGAACATGAAAGAAACCAAGTTTCTCATTCCTGAATATTTGGGTATGCTAGGCATATGTTTGGATGATACCAAACTAAAACCCAAATTGGATAAGTGCCAAATTGTAGGTAATCATAGGGATACCAAAGTATTGTACTTATACATCTCACAAGAGAACAATTAGATTGTTGCTCACCATGCGGTTTTCCTGAGAGGAATACCGTTATGCAGTGGTAAGTGAGAGGATAGTAAAACTCGATGAAAATCGGAGTAATACTGTTCCAGACACCGAATCTTAATGGAACATAAATAGTTCATCTAGGATGAATCTATACCATAATCTTCGAATACACAAGAACCATGTATGTCGGAGAGAGTCAGAAAACAACCTGGGGTATGGGTTTCTGATCTCACCTCATAAAGATGTCTATCTTATTAAGGTATACCAACTGACTACGTATGAGGAAGTGATACAAGGTATCGACTCCCTATTATAACAAAGTGTCATGAATCCGAAATGGATTCCATGTAAATCAACAAGTTTGGATACTAGTTGATGCACCGCAAGGCATTGTGCCTATTGGTACAATATAAGTCTTCAAGGAAGACATACATGGATGGCAACATACCAACGTATAAAGCTAGGCTTTTAACGGAAAGGTATCGTTATCAAAATTGTGTTGATTATGATTCAACCTTTTACCTGTTGCCACGGTAAATCCATTTGGATAATGCTTGCTAAAGTTGCGTATTTCATTTATGAAATATGTCAACTTTACGGGAAAATCACTTTCCTGAAAAGGAAACCTTTTGGAGGATGTTTACAACATCCTGTCGATTTTGTCGTACGATAACTAGCAAACAAGGTTTGCAGGTTATTCGATCCATGTTTGGATTGAAGCAAGCATTGGGTTCTTAGAATTATCATTTTGATGTAATCATAATGGAGTATGATTTAATTCAAAACGAAAAGATTCTTGTGTATATAAGGAGGTTAGTGGGAGCGCACTGACAATAAATGTCCTATAAATAATGATAATATGTCATTTCTTGGAAATGATATTCCCATAAATACAATCGGCGAAAGCTTGGCTTTCGAGAAGACTCTCCGAGAAATCGTACATTGAAAAATATACGCGACCTGGTATCTCATACGCTTTGAGCATATGGATTCACAAATAGGCCAATCCATGTGATCGTCACTGGATTGATGTTAAGAACATCCGTTAGTATCTTAGAGATCTAAGGATGCTGTCTTAATCTGTGGAGAATGAGAACTTGAAGTGACTGGGATCACTACTGCAAGTTTCCTAAACCGATAAAATGACTATAAGTCGCAAACGGTACTATACAGTTTGAATAACGGTACAGTGAGCTGGAAATTTTCCAAGCAAGATACTGTTACCGAATAAACAACAAATGCGGGTTATTGCTGCAGCTGAGGCGGCAATAAAAGCTTTCTGGGTCGATAAAAATCTAATTAGATTAGATATAATTCTGTTAGCAGCTGAGCTAGGCTTGAGCACAAGCTAAAGAATTAATGGTCTCATCAACGATCCAATACATACTTTGATATTCATCTGATTCGTTCGGATCATACATCGTGGCGATGTGATGATCGAGTAAATCGCATCAGATGGTAATCAAACAAATCCGCTGACGAAAGTTTTTCTCAGCAGTTTGAGCCAACCGTACATAGTTCGGGTGTTAGACACTCGAGTGACTGGCTATAGGCAAAGTGGGAGATTGTTGGACAATTATGACCCATAGCGTCACTATTTGTACAGATCATGGTGTTATTGTACAAATTAACTATGTGATAAAAGAGATTGCACTCTTATCATTTGTGATTAGATCACCTAGATATATAAATGATAGGAGGTCCCTGTGATTTGTTCCTTGATTGAGAATGATATGAGACAGTATCAGTCCATGAAAGATAAATCATTAAACATTCATAGTCAGAGCATTATCGATATTGGACATCGATGAATGCGTAAAAGACTAGTATTACACTTGTGTGCGTTGTGAGGGCACAACGGCATAGTTCTCATAAATTTGGGTATAGGATACTCATGCAAGTGTAATAGGAGGTTGTGTTTCACCGATGGTACGGAAAACAGTTTCGCTCTGGATAGACCCCTCGGAATTCCATTGGTGGTACGATTATGTGTCTATGGAAGTCTGAAATCAGGGTAGGTGTATTTGGTCTTAACCTGAGACTTGCACCGCTAATGCTTGCGACAATCGGTATTCTTTAGTTTTGGTAGTCTAGGGCTTTAACAGGTTCTGTGTACGCCAATGCTGGGTATATTGAGAATCGTAGTGTGTTGGGTGTGATATCAAGACGGAAGTGTCACTCCAGTCATATGGAGTTGATGATCGCGCAGGGATACAGAACTGGTTCTCTAAAAAGGTTGCAACCGTCGGGATAATATGACTTGGTCATGATTATCCGATATTAAAGAGACTAGTTGCTCGTAATCCGATATTTGCTTCGTACGGGGCAGACACTGTACCAGCTTCAGGCCTTGCATGTGATCATCAGATACATGACATAAATACGCAATACTACGTATACTACGCCTGATATAGATCCTTTATTCCTGTAAGGATATTTCCGGAGAATTGGGTAGGCATGATACTTTCCTAGAAGCCAACCTTGTCATTTAATTCGGTATAAACGTAGTACGAGGTACTTACGTGTTCGGATAGTCCGACGACCGAATTTACTGCCAACATATCTGGGGATCTCATGGGTCGCTTCCCAAAGATTCACCGATGACGTATGACTCGCACTTTAATTAATTTGGGATTAATTAGATGAGAGAGAAAATTAATCTGGGATTAATAGCGGAGATATTTTATCTAGGATAAAATATCATTTAAAGAGAGATAACGATTAATTTGGAATTAATCGGTAAATTAATATATTCGATATATTAAATGAAATTGGATTTTGAAGCGAAATTAAAATTAGATTTTAATTCGGGCGAACGAATTATTTTAGAATTAATTCGTTAGCGACGTGAATAGTGATTTCGCTAGGCGTAATCATTTAATTACGACGCAACGGAAAATTTTTAATTTGGAATTAGCGAACCCGAGCCCGGGATTATTTGCGAGCGCATTCATATTTCGAATTCGAGTGCGGCACGCAAGTCAAATCAAGTGTCAAATCATTAGTCGCATCAAGTGTCAAATCACTTGTCACTTTGAGTGATGTGACTTGACAACTTGATTGATTGAGTGATGTGTGTGGTTGGCATTTAAAGCTTTAAAAGTTTGACTTTTTAAAAGCAAAATGTTTGGTATATGTTTTAGAAATAAAAATACCAAAACAATTAACACATTTCATCATCTCTCCTCTCTTTTCCCTCTTCTCTCCTCACGCCATTTCTTTCTTTCTTCTGGTTCTGTGAACTGCCGAGAGATGGAAGGAAAAAAATGAAGCAAGTTCTTGGTTTTTGTGGCAAAAATCAAGAGAGCTAGCACTCCGAGAGACATGCGAAGGTGATAGGGAAGTCTACCCATGTGTCGGGAATCATTTGACGAAGTTGGAGGTTGATTCTTGGAGCTTGAAGCCGAAAATGGAGCAGTCCAAAACAGCCACTGTCGTGACAGTCCATGAAGGCAGAAAATAAATTTTTTTTCATCAAAGCGTCGCTCAACCGCTTGATGTAAGTATTCCGCGATTTCCTCGATTGTATTCACACATGTTCATGCTTGTTTTATTGATCTTGGGATGCTTAGAATCTCCAACAGTCTGGAGGATTTGTCGAGTGACTAGTCAATGGCTCTTTAATGTAAGAAGCATATTTTGTTTGACTGAAACAATGAGAGATCATTTACTTGCCTGTTATGTCAAATGGGTAGAAGGTTGATAATGATGTCTCATATAGATGATGTTTCATCGTCTTATGTTTCAAGACGACCGTACATATTGATGAAGGTACAAGGGAGTCTACAGATTACCTGATCTGATGGAGGTTAAGAAGTTTTCATTCTACAACACTTGAAGAAGTACATCAGAGTCTACACTCCACATGACCAGATGAAGGTCCAATAAAGCCTACACACTCCATTATACCTGATGAAGGTACATGGGAGTCTACACTCCAGACATGATAAAGATCTATGAGGGTCTTCATTCCTCATTCTACAAGATCTAACATGGGTCAATGAAGGTCTTTACTCTACTAGACCTGATGAAGGTCTATGAAGGTCTTTCCTTCTAATACTACTGTCAAATGGGCTATCAAATGGACCTAATGAAGGTCATCACTCATTCTTCTGATGAGGATTTATGAGAATACGGTAGAATGAACTTGAAGAATATCTATCAAGGTCATCACTCTTCACAATTCTATAATACTACTGTCGAATGGAGTTATCGAATGGACCCGATGAAGGTCCAAAGTCATCACTCACTATACTAGACCTGAAAAAGGTCCATGAGACTATAATAGAATGAACTTGATGAAAGCCATCAAAGTCATCTCTATTCTACGAGACTACTGTCGAATGGAGTTGTCAAATGGACCTGATGAAGGTCCAAAGTCATCACTCACTATACTAGACCTGAAGAAGGTCATGAGAAACTTCACTCTACCTGACCTGATGAAGGTCAGGAGACTACGGTCGAATAAACTTTTCGTATGGACTTGATGATATTCCATGGAAGTCATCATTCCTCACCCTATCAGACCTGATGAAGGTTGAACGATTGGACCGAATCGAGGTCCAAAAAAGTTTTCATTCTACCTGACCTGATGAAGGTCAGGAGACTACGGTCGAATGAACCTGATGAAGGTTCATGGGGCTCTTCCAATACTTTTTAGAGTTTATGGAAATCTATCCATGTAGTCTAGAGTGGATGATAATCTTCATACGTAGTGTGAAGATGATTATCTTCATATGTAGTATGGATTTGATGAATGACTATCAAGGTTATTACTAACTATACAAGACCTGAAAAAGGTCTATGATACTACAATGGAATGAAGTTTATGAAAATCGAAATGAATCTTCATTCTACCTATCCATGAGACTATTGTCGAATGGACCTGACAAAGGTCCATGAGACAGGGTCGAATGAACTTAATGAATGTCTATGAAAATCACCATTCTACTAGACCTGATGAAGGTCCAAAAGAATTTTCATACAACCTAACATGATAAAGGTTGGTCGATTGGACCTAAAGGAGGTCCAAGAAAGTTCTTCATTCTACTAGGTATGATAAAATATTCCCTATGTAGTATGGAGTTAGCAATATTAAATCAACGTAGTATGAAGATGATGACTAACCTTTGACTTAGTCTAGAGGAGTTGATAATCATTCCAAGTAGTGTATGAGAGATGAGAGTTTTACATGTAGCCTGAAGTTGATAGGCATCCACCTTGTCGTATGGAGAATAGTTTTGTTGCTTAGCTTTGTGTTCATGCTCCACATACACCAAGAAATCATATTATTGTTTTGACTTTCGTTGAAGCATGCCCCTTCTTTTCTTCCTAAAGCTACATGTACTACTTGTGTTTAGTCAAAAATGAGACATTTCACATACACCAAGAAAATAAGCTCGAGTATCCAATCAAGAGAGAATATCAAAGTGATGACATTTTGCAAGTATAGCTGCAGCTTGCAGGCCCCCAATTAGGGAAGCAAATTGGTGATGGGATATGCATTTCTTTCTTCTATAATCTTCTTCAAGCCATTCTTTCCTGGAGCATGAAGAATGGTGTAGCATGCGGCAGCTACCGAGCATATAATCATTCAATGGCACACGTGAAGATGCTTGCATGTAGAGTCAAATAAGACAAGCCAAAGCACTCCATAGTACACGTTAAGATGCTTGCATGTAGAGTCAAATAAGCTAAGCCAAATCACCCCATGGATCACGTGAAGATGCTTACATGTAGAGTCAAATAAGCCAAGCCAAAGCACTCCATGGATCACGTGAAGATGCTTGCATGTAGAGTCAAATAAGCCAAGCCAAAGCACCCCATGGATCACGTGAAGATGCTTGCATGTAGAGTCAAAAAAGCATAGCCAAATCACCCCATGGATCACGTGAAGATGTTTACATGTAGAGTCAACAAAATCCAAGCCAAAGCACCCCATGGATCACGTGAAGATGCTAGCATGTAGAGTTAAATAAGCCAAGCCAAAACACTCAATGCTACAAATGAAGATGTTTGCATGTAGAGTCAAATAAGCATTTATTTTTAATTGCCCTTTTACTAATTCAGTGTGGCATTCAATTTCTTCAAAGGTTCTTATCCGTTGGCCATCCCTTGCATAATCGCTGTGGGATGGTTTCTGGAGCTTCAAAGTTTTGGAGAGCGTCGTGCATAATCGATGTGGGAAGAATTTATCGCATGAAGTTTTTGTGCCTCTCTTGTTCCAATTGATGTGGGACTCTCAGCTTGTTGTTTTGGTTTATTAGGTTGATTAGGTCTATGGTTCTATAGGCTCCTCATGCTATGACAAGTGGGCTGACTTCTTCTCGCATGAAGTGTGTTTGGACTTTGATTGTATCTGTATGATTGGAAATTAAGGTCTTCTTGTGGGCTATTATTCTCGTTTGAAGAACTTGATTTATGTGGCTAATGGGCTGACAGTTCATAGACAATTTTGAGCTTTATTTCGACTGAAGTTCTTGGACTTGGCAGCTGGGCTTGGATGCGTTGACTCATCTGCCAGTTGTGTTTGTTGTGGACTAATGACTATGGGTCGGGTAAGTTGATTTCAAGGGTTGATGGCATGGACTGTCGGTGGGAAATGTAGTGGGCTGGCGTGTTTGGCGTGATTAGTCCATGAAGCAAGAAGAATAATGTAGCATGCAGCAGCTACCCTTTGGGCTTATTGTCTTTATGTGATTATTGTGCTTTTGGGCTGCCACATACATGGCACCCATGTTCTATTTTGAAAATCCACGCATGGGCCTTTTGTGGGGCTCGAATGCTTCTTATTTGATGTGGGACAATATTTTTGCATGAGAGGCTATGGGTTTTTTGTAGTGTGACCGTGTGTGGTTAAGGGTGATCAGTGGCGTGTGGCTGTCCATGCTAGCTGCTTGTTTGCAGGCTTTCATTTTTGCATGGGTAGCATGGCTCCAAATTTCATAGCTCCATAATTATGCGCCCCTTCAGCTTCCAAATAATAATCGTGGCTGAATAAATCTCTTCTACCACACGACGCATTGAAACTGCACTTCAACTACATATGTTTATTACGTCGACTGGGTTGGATTTCATTCAAATAGTATGTATAATAACGTGGATTCTTCACTCCGGGTAGTATGTAAAATACACATGGGGGTTAGATTGAAGCTTTAGTAGTCACTGCCTCAAATTCCTTCTTTCAGGTGATGTGGTTATTGGTCTCTTGTCGAGTGCAGGAAGTCTGGTTTCTGTTTGTTCCTTGAAGCCATGAGTAGTTGTGTTTGTAAGGATTTTAGACTGATGGGTCTTTGTTTGCTATGAATCGCTAAGGCCCCACGGTGGGCGCCAAATTGTGGATGCTGGATTTCGGCTGAGGTCCACAATCAGAATTTGTAGGTTGGGGGCACTAGCGATCCTGCAAGACAAATGTACAGTGAGTAGGAGTAGGCTGCCCACCGGTATGGTGGGTGCCGGGGGCACTCCAACGCCCAAGTCAGTAGTATGAAATGTATAGTAAATTAGTAAAATGTGAAAGTAAGGTTTATTATTACCTTGAACTCTTTGGGTGGCCGTGAGGGCGGTGGTAAGTGTATAAGAGGATGGAGAGCTCTGAGAGAGCTAATGTCAGAGAACATAGGCTTTAATATGAGAAGTGAAGCTTGAATGTGAGAAGTCTCCAATCTCATAAATCAAGCCCCCCCGACCTCATGAATTATGCTTCCTTTTATAGGTGGAGAAAGATGAATTCTCTGGTTTGGAACATGGGAAAGGTCCCCATAACATGCTTATTGTCTCTGCTTTCGGCGGGGGAGAATAATTTTGCATATGGAAATATATTCTTTGTTTAGAAAAGAGAAAAACGATTGGTGAATAATTAATGGGGTTTGTCCTTTTGCCTTTGTAAATGGTTTAAATTTTTATGGGTTATCATTTTGGGCTTCACTTGGTATTGGGTTTGAAGAGAAAAGACAGTTTTGCCATTGGCCCAAATTTGGCCCGTACACCCTTTAAGGTAACATTTATCCTCGTGGTGGTCCTGATACTCGCCCATGGGTAGCTTCACGCTTATCGGTTATAGGTGGTTTATATTTTCTTTAGAGACTTTTCTTTTGTTTCCAACCATACCACATATCGTAACACAAGTAAGTCATGATGGACATCTAAGCAAACGGTCATTCATCGATCCGCCATCTCTTCAACTAGTTACCTTGCCGACTACTCAGGCTTTCACTGCTAAGATCCTATAGTTAAGTGCTTACAAGTCTAGCCGAGATCAACCACTCAAAATATCGGATGAGAGTACATCACGAACTTATCGTGTCTAAGGTTTCACCCTAAAGTAAATAATTTCATCATCGGATTGATGCTTAACTATTAAGGAAAAGGCTCGAACAAGTAGGCAAAATCAATGTCTTATGATTAATGGATGCAGGATCACAATTGAATAAGATTAGGAAAACAAACATCTCCATAATTTGCAACTTTGTCTTCTTTCGTCTTCTTCCTTTCTTCGAACATCATATCCTCCAATTGTAGTAATTCTTTTTCCCATCTACTTTCCCATTTCTGCTCTGTTTCATCTTTACTACTATTGTCCCATATCCCCATGTGGGATGCTTGGTGGTTGTGAGTTTGGAGGAAAATGCTGTTGGGTAGGCCGAAGTTGATTATGTGGGTGGGTGGAGGGTTTCTGTGTGCATTGGGTTGTTCTTTTTTTGGGTCGTGTATTTTATGGGCGTCAATGAGGTTCTGGATTTCATGCCTAAGGCGGGTGCATTTGTCAGTTTCATGGCCTTTTTGCTGGTGGAGGTAACAGTATATGTTTAGGTCAATGTAGCGTGGCACAGGGTTTGGAAGTGGTTTAGGTTCAAGGGACTTATGAGTCCTTGCCTTTTCAGCTCTTCAAACACCTCTGACAAAGGTCTACCAAAATTGGAGAATCGTCTGTTCCTGATAGGGGCGACTTCAGAATGAGTGGGCTTGGTCCTTGAAGGTCCCCTAATGGTCTTTCTATTCAGGTTGCAGAACTTCCTATTATTGGCTATATGGGGTATGGTCTAACTGGCCACATCGGTGGTCAAAGCTTGCAACTTCACGATAATTTTGGTTACTTCGGTCTCCAATTGATCCAGACGGGAACCTTCATTGATTGACGCACTCATGCTCGCTAACCTCTTCTTGACAAGTCTGCTTTCTTCTCTAACCCAACGGATATCTATGATGGCCTTAAAACTACGAGTTAGCATGGTACATGTATGCGTGCGATGCATGAGATATATAAGATGCATGGGTGATCAAAACAGAGTATATCCTTCCAACCTTATTTCTCCCACACTCGGGGTAAGCCTATTTTGGTTCTAGATATGGCTTATTCTATGCACCAATGCAAGGTACACAAAATCACTCTCTCCTATGCTACGGGGTGAACCTTGGTCACTTCAGTCTCTTTCCATCGGTAAAAGACAAAGGCCGCCCATTTACAACATTGGCTAAGCCTATCATGGGATCGTGCCATTGTCTAGAAATGACGAATTAAGCTTTCAGCAACCGCAATCATATGGATGAACTTAGAGGTATCCAAAAGTATACAAATATGTTGTAACAAGGCGTATCCTTTCTAGATGAAAGCCAGTGCGTATATCGAACTCATGCTTATAGCATATTTGGATCATGTTTGGACTTTCTAAACACATCAAGGTTTTCATACAAGTTGGCCCATTATCATTTCAAAGCATTCAGTCATATTATTGCGAGGTGTAAACTTGTTCCAGATGAAAAAGGCCCAACAGGTTTACACTTTTGCAATAACGTGGCTAAACAACTTCAAATGATAGGGGGCCCAAACACAAAGTGGCCCATCGACATTTTAGAAGCTTTTGGCCCAATTGTCATAAGAAACAATCTCGTTCTAGTTTAAATTTCCCAACAAGTTCACATCTCATGAAAAGAAATCCAACTGAATCCAAATGATGATGGTCTCAAACACAAGTATAAAAGGGTGGCTTCTATAGGTCATACAACTATGGTTTACATGCGGGTTTATAGGAGTATAGATAAAGGCTCCCGCTGGCGAAGGATTGCCCACAACTAGGTCTCCCCACTCAAGGGTTCGCGAGACCAAGTGAGCGCACATTTTTATACCTTAAAGTACGTGCCAACGAGTGATGGTACCATATAATGATCCGCCACTTCGAGTGAAAATGACTTCACGATACATTAATAACTGTCAAATGGATTCCTCTATTGAAAATTCCCCAGAGGGAGGGTGGAGCGAACTCTCTTAAATACCCTTACCTCTTAGGCTCTTATCGCCTTGGTGACAGGAATAAACAACAGATCATCCAAATTAGTCCATCACTTTAAATATATTCCAAGGTAAGCTTCGAGTAAATGATTATCTAGATGTCTTCACATCTTTTCATTTTGGCTATAAAAAGGTAGTGAGTGAAGGAAGACACCAAATCATTATCTAACTCTAATACCTTTGGTTAAATCAACTTTAGACAAGGTTAACTAAAGCAAAAATCACAAACATTACAAAGACATTATTTCGGGGCCGATTCTCTATCCCCAGTGGAGTCGGCAGACTGTGGACACGGCAACAGAGGTGGGCCACGCTGCCCAGGCTCGCGGCCCGGTCGGGAGCACGGAGTAGCCTGTGGGGGACTAAACTGGAGAAATAAATGGAGTCGCCACCCAGTGTGAACTGGGAAATGATTTAAGGCCGCACTCACCCCTCGCAAGGGAAGACCTCAAACCGTTGGGTTCGGAATGGCCCTTTACTTATGCCAGTTGTAATGAAAGGATTTATGCAATAGTATAACCAAGTCTTATGAAACACATGCAAGATAATTTAATCAACACACAAGCTTGCATACCAGTTAACATAAATAGAAACAATGGAAGCATATTTCATTAAAAAGAGATATTTAAGCACATGATACAGAAAGGAATAACTAAAGAGGCAAACATGCATAAAACATGATAAAGGAACATGTCCAGTGTGTGCACGTTCGAGTAGCGTTCGTAAACGCATTTAAACGGTAAACAGAATACACGTGTTCGAGTAGCGTTCAGAAACGCGTTCGAATAGGATAAGGCTGAATGTATGCGTTCGAGTAGCATTCATAAATGCGTTCGAACGGGACATGATATCATGTATAGCAAGACAGAGTGCATGCACGTTCGTGTAGCGTTTGAAAACGAGTTCAAACAGGGTGAGGCTGAATGCATGCGTTCGAGTAGCGTTCGGAAACGCATTCGAACGGAGAGAGACAAAATGCATACGTTCGTGTAGCGTTTGAGAACGCGTTCGAACGAGATTACCAAAGTGGCGTCTAAAATGACATAAACACATGCAGGAATGTTTCCCCAAGCGGTACGTGGAGTTGTATCCCAAGTACAGACCGCACTACCATCCATTCGGATTCGGCTACGGAATTTACATCTGGGTTTCCATCTGATATACCACGAGAGGCAACACTCAATTATTAATCCAATGTAGACAAACATGAAATATGATAATGCATATGACGATAAATAACCGAAAAGATAAATATGCGACACAACAAGGAAGATAAATAACACAAAATGAATGCGGAATAATAAAACAACCATAAATGCAAATTAAATGTGAAATAGTAAAAAGACAAATAACACGAAATAAATGCGGAATAATAAATATGTGACCAAATAATTTGGCCGTTTTCAATGTAGGATTTCGCATACCCGGTTGGACGTATTACATGTCCAACCAAACATGTCGTTTCCAGGACGAAAAAATAAAATGTAGTAAAGGGTGCCCTCAGGTCTTACCTTTTAAGTCGCGCTTCTCGGGAGTGCGTTGGGACGTCGCTGAAAGGGTTAACGTTTCTGCTTTTTTTTTTCTGGTTCACCGATTCAATGTTTTATTCGCTGTTTCACTGTTTTGAGCTGCTGTTTTCTCGATGATCAGATAGCTATTTTGGCCTTTGTTTAAAGGTTATTCTCGGTGGTTCATGGGCTGTTTTGGGGACTATTTTTGGACTGGTTTAGGGGCTGTTTGAAGGGTTATTTGCTTTGTTTGTGTGTGTGTGTGTGTGTCGAAAGGTGGTTGTTTCCTGGTTAAGGGTTTGTTGTATCGGTCTTCATGTGGAGGGCTAGTGGTGATGAGAGAATGGGCTGAATTGTTGGCAGTGAGTAAGTCGGTTTGTTGGTTAAGGTTTTTTGTTTGTCGATTAGGGCATTTTGTGGGCATCAATGGCTAAAGTGGTGTGTGCTACGTGGAAGCTTATGCGTGTTCAACGTGCAGTGCGTGAAGGTTTGCTGCCTTTTTGAAGGGTTTGTCTGTATGAAGGTAATTTTTTGTTCTCGGTGTTGGGGTTGGTGCTCTCAGCGCCAATTCCCGGTTGTATTTCTTTATGAATACTTCTGTAAAATATTATTATTTTGAATAATATATGCAGTTTCTATAATATAATGTATATTTTAATATCGTAAAGACGTAATGACCTTAGAATGACTAGTCATGGTGCAGTTGCAAAAGCGTTGCAACTGACATTGAATTGTATCATGACGTTGTCATTCTCAGATTGTTCCTGGTCAAAGTTTACACTACTTGGTCAGTATAGTAAACCCGTTGAGATCGGTACATGTCGTATACTGGAATATATGATTCCAATGGTTTCTCAATGAACACTAAGTCTTGGAGACTAGTATAGACTTGTAGGTGTTTATAGCGGATAAACACTGAACGACTCACCGAAGATTCTTAATGGATGGTACACCAACGTTAATAAGAATCTTATCGGGTTGAGTAGCACTTGTGATTCTTCGACTTGAGATGCCACTGTGGGCGCATGAGACATCTTCTACACTTAGATGGCAGTCACGTCACCGATCTATTAAGATCAGACATCCGCTTGTTCGTTAGGTGTAGATAGATCCTCAGGGTGTCCTCTGTGTATCATATCATAGGTAGTCCATATGATTAGCAATCAGATAAAAACCATGGGCCTGTGGTACAATTTAGAAGTTAGTTCTAAATGTTCTTTTTGAGATTGCTAATAGAATAGTCGACTGGATAATCCCTATAGAGATTTGACTTTTACATCTATATCTCTGGGATTTATCCGGATACCTGTGACAGAGGAATTATACATTTTCCATGACCTCGACTTGTATGATTCAGCGAGTTTATCCGTGATCGTCATAATTTACGGATGGATAAATTATGGACACGAAATTTGATTTCGTGACGGATATGCCTGAATCTAGAGAGTCTCACTAATGAAATATACTCGTAGAGCACTAGGGCAACAATTATGAATAATATTGATTATTTATAAAGTCGTTTAAAAGTTAAACGAAAAATACATGTGAAGGGACCCGATAGTCATTTCTTTAATTTTTGGTGTATTTGCTTTTAATATTAGATTAATTCAAATACACATTAATTAATTGTCAAATTGAGATATTTGACTTATATCATATTAATATATGTATTTAATATTTAATGTAAATATAATACATATATTTAATATATTTGTATTTAATTAATTATTTAATTGTTAAATGATTTAATTAATTAAAGTATAGATATTTTATTGATATGATAAATGGTGAGATGACTTGTAGATATTTAACTTGACTTTATGAAATTCATTAAAGAGTTAATGATTTCAAAAGCAAGTGGCCAAGTTGGCATTAAATGTTTTAAAGTGAAAAATTATCATTTTTTGCTTTATTTTTTATGCAAAATTTGGCCAAGGTAAATATTGCCAAGGGTTGGATATTTTTTCAAACACAAAATATCATTACAAACTCCATTAAAAGAAAATCAAAGAAAGCTTGAGGAAGAAGAAGAAATACAAAGAGAAAAATCAAAGAAAGCTTAGTTTTTAGTAAGTTTCTTCAACCTACTATTAGAAAGGAAAAGGTTCCTTATGTTCTAGGCTACATCTTGTGATATTCTCATGTTTTTCAATTCTTTGTTCTTTTGATTTTTGATGGATGAAAGTTTGATAATGAGGTTGAGCATGTATAAAATTGATAGAATGCTTATAAGTTGTTAACTAGCATTCTTTTGATGGTTTTAGAACCTTGTTGCTAATCTAGAGTTTTTGACCCACTCTTAAATGACCTAAATTTTATCTATAGTTATTTCATTGTGTTGAGACTTGAATTGGATGGAAGAAACATGATTGAAGTATTGGATTTAACCAATTTGGTCTAATTTGTCCAATTTGAAGAAATTGAAAAATTAGGGTTTAAGACCATTTCCAAATTTGGGGCTTTTAATTTATATGGTGTATTTAGGTGTTTATATGATGCATGTAAAATATTGGGTTGATTGGATTTGTCTTTGATGTGTTTTGAATAATGGAAGTGCAAAATGCACATTACCCCCCTTTTTGGAAGCTCTCGGCCATTTGGGAAATTTATTTTGCAATTTGAATTTCAATATGTATGACATGTTAAATTCATATATGTAATGATTTAGAATCATCCAAAATCATTTCGAATAATTTCGGATTAAAATAAAGAAAATGCTTGTTTGGGGGTAATTCGGTAAATTCACATAAATTTGATTTATAGTGTTTTATTTCATAATTTGATTATTGGATAATAAAATAAATAAGTTTATTTTATTAATCCGAGAAAAAGTTTTGAAATCGGAAAATCTGATTTTCCACTGTTTCCGCTGCGTTACCTGATTTCCGCAATAAAACCTCTTCACTCGGCTGAAGAGGGTGGTTGCTTATGTGGTATACTGGTTCATGTTGATTGCATGCGCTGTGTGTGGTATCGGTTATGGGAGCAGTTTAAGGTCTGTGTGTTTGTGGCGAGGCTGTGAAGGGTTTGTGTGTTTTTTAGAGAGGTGAGGTGTCGTGGCTGCGTGATGATTTGAATGAGAGTGACGTGAGGAGTGAGATTGCCAAAATGGGAGAGCTTAGAGCTGAGAGTTGTGAGTGTTTAGGTTTTATTCTTCTTTTTTTTTGTCTTGCCGAGAGAGGAATGAGAGGGTAAGGGTTTTGTGTGGTCTTCTTGTTTGTGAGATAGAGAGATTAGGGTTTAGGTTTGTGAGTGGTGATTGATTAGGGAGAGGCTTGAGGAGTTAGAAGGGAAAATTAGGGTTTGATGTGTGTCCGTGGAAGGGTTCATTTAGAGAGAGGATGTGAGCTGCTGCATGGATAGTGCCGGTTCGTGGAAGGGTTATTTGCTTGTTGTTTGGCCGAGAGTTAGGAAAGAGGAGAGGATTAGAGTTTCTTTGTTTTTTTTTTTTTTTTGTGAGAAACGTCCAAGAGGAATAGGGTTGGCATAGGTCTCTTTATATAGTTGTGTACTAGGGTTTGCTTGCGCATGGGATCTTCAAACAAGGAAACAAAATCAAGTAAAAAAAATGATGTATTTAATTAGTTTAAAAAGGGAAATAAATTTGTGTAATTTTGGTGGGGAATATCTTTAAATTGGTAGGTGATTTATTTAATTTGGGAAGGGGATTTATTTTGATTTGATTGGATTGGATTTAATTTAATTTGTGATATGTGTTAAATGTGATTTAATTATTTTTGGATTGAGCTTGGGCGAAATGGGCTTTGTGTGATGCGAGGGTTCTGGGCCGAGGCTAAAATTTTAAAACAAAGATTAATCGGGCGAACCCGAGGCAAATTAGCGAGTTAAATTTGTTGATGTATTTATTTTTAAATTTTTCCCTTCCGACGTCCGTTTCCCGCGACTTCCGTAACTTATCGGGTAGTGCCTCCATACGAGGCTCATCATTGGGCTTTATGTAAAAATAAAGTGTCTACAATAGGAAAAAATAGGGACCGAATCAGAGTCCGAAAATTCCGGAACAGAGAAAATGAAGTTTTAGTGTTCATCAACTATCGGTGTCGCGACACAGAAGATTATGAGTCACGATGCCCAAATCTGCAAGAGCTCAACGTCTCGGAGTTGCGACGCGCAAAGTTGAGAGTCGTGATGCCTAAATGTCTGATGCTCAGTGTCACAACACTGAAAGATGTACCGGCCAAATTTGGGCCCAAGGATAAAAGCGTCTTTCCACTTCGGATCTGTGGATAAATAAGGCCCAAGAATGCAGTCTGGCCCAAAAGATTTAGGAAGCCACATACAAGCCTCATGTTTTCAACGGTTGCAAACCTTATTTTCCTAACAAATACACCATTTCCACATGCAAATATTATCTCCCCACCGAAAGTAGAAACATCAAACATGTTATGGTCCCAACTCAATAAATACAGTATTGTGCCAACTATAAAGGTAATACTTATCAACCTATATATAGGAGCATAACTTGAAATACATATTCATTCAAGTATTAGCTCTCAAACTTGAGCTCTCATAGCCTCTTACTCTCTAAACATCGGCCCACCGCCCTCACGGTAGTCAACGAAGGTGAAGGTAACTTCAGACCTTGCTCTTCCTTATTTACAGCTCGTCTTCACTACTGACTTGAGCGTCGGAGTGCCTACGGTACCCACCATACCGGTGGTCGGTACTCCCCGCTCACTCTACCTTTGTTTTACAGGATCGCTAGTGCCTCATACTATAAATTCTCAATTGTGGACCTCGGTCGAAAACCAGCATCTATAATTTGGGGCCCACCGTGGGGCTTAGCGATTCATAGCAGGCAAAGATCTCACATCCTACAGTTCCTAAAACATGGCCAACCATGGCTTCTAGCAATGAGCAGACACCAGATCTTATGACCAAGCAACTGGCCATACTCCAAGAACGATTACGCGCCTTAGAAGAAGAGAGTAAAGTCATATGAAGCTCCAATATAACCATTTAGAAGCAATTGGAGCAAATCTCCTCAACTTCCCCACAACGTGATACTCCGGACAATCCCCACAATCATACAATCTCATTCAATCTCTTGGGGCATTCAATGATGTGCCAAATGATGATCCACCCCGGACTACCAGCCCCGGAACGATCCAAGAAATGAACCAATTTCCCCAATCGACCAAGCACAGCAAGTCGCTTCCAACATGCGCAAAGAAATGTTAGAATTCAAAGAAGTAATTTTATCCTGCTTCCCCAGTGTCAGACTACCAATAAGGAAAATTTGGGCCCTAATAATTTCCGATACTTCATTTTTAGAGACCATCACTTCCATCGAACTACCAAGGTGTTGGGGCAGTTGTGGAACCCCTAGGGTCGGATCGGTGCCCCGGGCAGCGGAAATGGGTCTAAATCATGGATATCAAGTATGGGTGTAATTTTAAATTATTTAATGAAATACTATATTTTATTACGAGTGTATAGGAAAAAATCGGGACTGAATCGGAGTCCGAAAGCTCCCGAATGAAGAAAAACAAAATTATCGTGTGCGTGTACGCGCGTGCTACAGTGCACGCGCGCACTATGCGCGCAGTGCGCTACATTGCGCGCGCGCACTATAGCTGACGTCTGCCAGCAGAAATTTTTTTTTTTTAATTTTCAATTGTTTCTTTTGAAAGCTCAGCTCTCTGGAATTTTCAGAGAGCTGATGATATTAGGGTTTATTATCCTAATAGCTACCGGTCTTCCCTAAACACTTCAAAAACACTCAAAATTAATTTTTAATTTTTAACACATGTTATAGAATAAAAATCAAGTTTTTCAAAATATCAAATATTTTTCCAAAAACATAAATTTATTCTAAATACACATTTGCGTAAATTTTGAATCCAATACACAAATCATTTTAGAATCCCAATTACAAATGTCTCATGAACAATTCTAATCTACCTAAAGGTGGCCAAGTGAATCTAGAATGGTAGCCATAACTCTAAGCTTTAATCTAGAGTTCCAAACTCTAATTAATTGTTCAATGTCCAACATGAACATCTTTGACCTAATTACAAGCATGTTGTGTTTATACTTCTAAAGTATCCTAACACAATTGATTAGCCTTATTCAACATTAAGCTATGTAATCATGCATCTAATACACAAATAAACATAGCTTATGAGAAGATTAAACATTACCCAGTAAGCTCGATGCAAGATCCAATCTACTTCTCCTTGTTGAAATTGTTAGAGAACTTCAAAGGTGTGCAAGCTCGACTTCAAGGATCCAATCTCGATTTCCAATGCAAGCAAGCTTCACTTCAAGATCCAATATTGATTTCTCATAGATGAAATGTTGTAGAGACCTCACAAGCTTCTCTAAACACTTCTCTAACTTAGGCTAATCTCTCAATAATTTTCTTATGCTTGTATTTGAACTTGTAATTAAAATCTTCCTAAAGCTTGCTATTTTTAGCAAAACTTAGGGAATTTTTAATTAATAAAAGTTGTAATCAACTTTTAAGTGGGCTTAATCTAATTTTTCCAAATATGTATAATTAGGTGTGACTAATCTCCATTGTCTCCCACTTTAATTTAATCCAATTAAATCAAGCCAAAGATAAGGAAATGGATTAGTTAAATGTTTGCCACCTTGATTTAATCCAATTAAATCAAGCCAAACTCACTTATTATTACATACTTACAATTACCATAATATCCTCAAATGGTAGAGATAATTATGATTTTACAATTAAGCCCTTGTGTAATTATTAAATTAATCCAATTAATCCAATTAGGTCAAAGTAAATAATCAATGTTATCCAATAACACTTGATTATCTTAGATGATAATTATAATATAGAATATTATCTTTTATCAAAATTAATCGGCTACCCAAGTGCTCAATGAGTACACTTCATATTGAGACTCCCTAAGTTTAGACACGTTCGTCATATAAGCCTAGCTAATATGTACGTAATTCGGCCACCTTCGAATTCGCGAAGAACACGAACGACTTTTCTGAACTATAGAAGTCGAGGTCATCACATATGTTTAACAATCCCTCAATCGTAGGCTATCCAAGTTATGCTTAGGAAAAATAGAATGTACCGTCAAGTTTCCAAGACGCACATCTCATGTCGACATGTCCACGATTCTTCATAACTGATGCGATCCACCCTAGGTGATCGACTTTGGCCAAAGATTTAGGAATCATGACTTTACTCATATGGATACCTAAACCCCTTATGGTACACATACGGGCCGACAAATCCTATCTTGCTTCGCACTTGATTACTGAGTGCATCGGTCCACACTCAACGAACATCTAGAGGCAAGACCATGAAAGGTTTCTGACATACATGACATTTAAGTGTGGGGGATCTCACACAAAATCAATGTTATCCTATAGTCAAAGGATTACATATGCTACTCGACTCGAGGAGATTCCTATTGACAGTGGTTTGTACTTCCAACTATTAGGAATCACATGTGAGTCATTCAATATTAAGAAGACTTGGTAAGGACATCCCACTCGACACTACATGGGGACTTGATGTGATGAAATTCCAGTCGACATGGATGAAAGAAGACTTGGCAATGACATCTCACTCGATACTACATGGGGACTTGGTGTGAAGACATTCCAGTCGACATGCATGTAAGAAGACTTGGCAAGTACATCCCACTCGACACTACATGGGGACTTGGCGTGATGACATTCCAGTCGACATGCATGAAAGAAGACTTGGCTAGGACATCTCACTCGACAATACATGAAGACTTAGGGTGATGTCATTCCAGTCGACATGCATCTAAGAAGACTTGGCAAGGATATCCCACTCGACACTACACATATGGAGACTTGGTATTAGGACATCTCAATTGACATACACGAATGAAGACTCAGAATGAAGACTATGCCCTAGTCGACATCTCCACGTGTGTAGCTTATGGCTTGATGTAGATCTCATTTGACACTACACGTGTGTAGCTTGGAGCTTGATATGGATCCCAATCAACTCTACACAAATGAAGATTCAGAATGAAGCCTATGGTCCAGTCGACATCTCCATATTTTCATACTTCAATCCAACTTTTACAAGATTAATCTAACTAATTAAGACACCAACTAAAGTCACCACATATGAACAACCCAAGAACAATTCTAGGTGCCATAAGAGTGGTCATAACACTCTAGAATAAGACTAAATTAAAGTGGATATCATGAGGATGTCTATGCCCTGTACACAGGACTGACGGATCTTATCTTGATACGCACTGGATATCATGAGCATCAGTCCACACCCAACGAACATGCGGAGGTCTGATCATGAATAGATCGGTGACGTGACTACCATCAAAGTGTGGAGGATAACTCATATATCCCACTGTGGTATCTCAAGTCAAAGGACCACTATGCTCGCTCAACTCATTAAGATTCCTATTGACGTTGGTGTACCATCTATTAGGAAATCTTCAGTGAGTCGTTCAGTGTCTTATCAAATAAACACCAGCATGTCTATACGAGTCTCCCGAGACTCATGGTTCACTAGGATAAACCATCGGACCAAGTCACGATATACGACATGTACTGATCTCAGCGGATTTTACTAACCGACCCGTGTTAATAAATCTTGACCAGAAACTTTATTTAAAGATATATATCTTATAGTGCGCATCCCAATGTCAATTACAAACTACGTTGTAACTGCGCACTATATTGTAAATCCTAGGGTCTTTGTCTAATATACACATATCACTGAACCAGATTCAGTTTCGATCTAATCGTAATCAGATATCTAATCGTAATTAGATCGAATAAGTGTATAAAAGACAAGGGTGCTACCATTAAATTAGTAATATTATGGAAAATAAAATTGCTCGTATTTATGAATCGAACATAAATGCTATCCGGATTGGCACTCTGAGCACCAACCCTAACAATTTCTCTCACTTGCTATAGTGTCAATCCATGGTATCCTATACACATCTTAATGTGTATCGCATACTCATGGCCCTCAAGAGCTCACCAGCACTCAAGAGGTAGGCAACAACAAGTAAGCCTGCGTTACAAATCGAGTCTGTCCAACAAACTCAACTGTTTACCTTAGCCAGCATCATTCATATTTTGCAGAATCCAAATTCTACATCAATATGACTCATAGGATATATCAGTATTGTGCTATAACTACTGAGTTGTCTACGTATTTAGAAATCAAATCCAAATACTATGAGACAACCGCAAGCACTACACTAATATGAAAACTTCTAATCTATATGATCATTATGCAACTTCATAAGTCAATACTTTATAAGTTGCAACTGATTCCACTAATTTAGTAGAACCAACGGTGACACTCCCACTGCATCTTTTCTGACTTTATATGACATAGACCATCTAATGTCATAATTAGAATCAAAACTAATCTGATCTTATGGTTGCAGACTAAATTCTCCATGAATAAGAAGCTCGTTCTTAATATCTCAGAGATCACAAAGAAAATTTTTCAAGATCCATCGTATGGTCTGTAGCATATCAAAATAACTCGTAACAATTACGATTAAATTGATATCTTTAATCGCACATAATATAACATTCATCACACCATCATCCTATGATGCATAACATTGACTAGACATTCTAATCAATATCTCTTTCGACAAAAGAATCATCATTTACGAATGATGAATACTATATATATAAAAGACACGTTAACTGTCAAACAGTTATACTAACTGTCATACAGATAGTCTTACTGTGTCCTTTATTAGATCACATCTAATATGTGACTAAAAGGAGTATCTCACAAGTCTCTTAGTTTGATATCATATATGAAACTTTATATCAAATATATCAGAGACTACTCCCAATACTTTCACGGAGAAAAGAAGACTTATGATATATAATACTAGAAAGAAATTTATACGCTCCCACTGACCCTACTAACAAATATGTATTCTCTATACTTCGATAAAACCAGACAATCTGACTGATATCAAAATCAGAGAACACGGATTTCCGGAAAGCTTATCTGAGTCTACAATAGGCTCTATAAGATAGTATATCAAACTGTGATCTTAAATGAATACAAACTCTAGGGCCATTCTAGAATGAACTTTTCAAACAAAGAAATCACGACAGATCTCTCATTTGAAGAAATCACTCAAGAACGCCATTTTGCATTCTTTAGCCAAAAACATAGTTTAATATTAACATTAACCAACAGATCGTTAACTGTTCAATCAGTGCGATCAGAGACAGATATTCTCAGAATCTATAATAGACTACTGAGGATAACCTTTCTCATTGTCATACTATAAAGGTTAAACATTTATCAAGCTCACTTTGCTTCTGCTGCGCAAATAATTTGCACATTTTATGAACGATTCATAACGAAAGCTCAATCAAGTTCAAAACTTGATCGTAGTAAGCCATGAACAATCTTAGATCTATGGTTCAATGACAAGTTACGGAATCGATATCAAATATCGCTCCCACTATAAGTTATAAGATAATTTTCTTCGATAAGAAAACAACAGAATCATTAAGTATCAAATACTTTGTCAACGATTCTAACATCCTATTGAACTTATACGGAAGTTGTCTAAGGGTATTTTCATCTTATTAATCATGTAGTTCCATTACAGTTTATCATTCTCACATTTGACTTCAATAAGTCAAATCTTTTCTGCAATCGTCAACATCCAATGTCAACCACTAAGTAACAAAACAATTTTATTACTCGGGATCGTAGAAAATATACTCTATCAAATAGAATACAATATTCCATTAAATAAAATAAATGATAAACCTTACTTGTACCTCCGAGGCGCAAGTACTTTCAATTATATAACAATTATACAAAAGAAAGTTTCAAATCTTATACTTTTCAAGATTCGAATTTTCTACCTATACATATCATATATGTAATTGTAGAAACAAATGGAACCTTAATTAAAAAGATGAATTGGTGTTTCTGGAGCATAACCCCAAGAGTATTGAAAACCAATTCGGTAACACTCAATATCAGCGAATTAAATCATATAAGATTCGATAACTCCCACTTACCATTTCCATCAATATGAAATCGTGGAAGTTTAATATTGAGTAAGAATCACATTCATTAAATAACTTTAGAACTAATCGCCATAAATTCATGTGTTTGATCATATCAAACATCTTTGAACAATTCAAAGACTCACAATGAATTTCATAGTTTTCAATGCTTCAAATAGAATATATTTGAACCATTCAAAATATTCTATACGTGTTTCATCAGAAAACATATTGAAAGTTCTCGAACCATTCAAGACGTTCAACATGTTCTCTATTAGAAACACGTAACTAAGTCATGACAAATCATTAACTAAGTTACGGAGCAAAGAAAACTATACAAGGCGATTTCTAATTCATTAAACTATATACATCCAATGTATTAGTTTAATAAACTTGTGGTCTAATGACGATCATTGGTTAAATGAGATTCAATCACATCCTGAATATAATATTCATTAAATGGATAAGGATATGTGGTGTGAACTCGTATCATACCATCATTTACCATAAGGAATAAGCATCTAATGCTTTTATGATAAAATCTCATAAAGCACAGTTCTAAGTTATTTATTTTACCGAATATTTTTCTTAATGTTTATCTTTTCATTAATGACACTATTAGACATCTTAAAATATGTAACAACTGTTTATACAAAACAAGTAACTATCCAATAGTCATAAGTTCTGATATCAAATATCAAAACAGTTATTAAATATTATTTTAAATAACTAGACGGAAGATTCAGTATCCAATACATATAGTTGTCGTATTGTGAGAATCAATATTCTCTATACACAACTATACACATATCATTTCTTTAGCTTTATAATTTGCGTTTAATTATTCATAAAAATTGAAAATAAGGTATTAGCAAACTGTGTCAGATACGTGACTTCTAAAAGTCATTAAAGCAAAAAAACATCATTAAAAGATAAACAAATACTACATGGGTTTTCTTAATACCAGTCAAGAATCTCGAGACATGATCTATTCAAGTCAATTCTGTTGGTTATTATCTAGGTCTCAAGATCATAAACAAGCATGAAAAATGTGTGAAAATAAATCGAAGAAGTTGCGGAATACTCACATCGATCGGTTGAGACGATTTGATGAAGAACAAAACTTGATTTTAGCCATCCAAATTCTGCCACTGCAGTGCAGATTTTCTGCCCACAGTTTTCAGTTTTGCTTCATGAATTTGAGCCTAGAATTTGCGTCAAACGATTCCCGGCTCGTGGGTGAGTTTCCCTAACACCTTCGTATAACTCTCGGTGTGCTAGCACTAGCCAAATTTGCCACAAAAATGGCTCAAAATGGACTTCCATTCACGCCCAAACAGTGGCAGTTTTCTACCCTTGGGAGTGAGCCTTTGGAGAAGAAAGAGAGATATCAAATGTGTTCAGTTGGTTGGTAAAACAATTCCAAAATGCCTTATATATTTTCCATAAAATATATCAAAGATTTACCAAATTAATTATCAAATAATTAAATGGTAAATACTTTTCCAACCACTTGCACTATTTCAACAACTCACATCACTCAAAGTGTCAAGTTGCTTTTCAATCAATCAATCACATCAATCAATCAAATGTCACATCACTCAAAGTGACGTTTGATTTCACGATTGATGTGACGAATGATTTGACGCTTGACGTGACTCGCGTGCAGCATTTGAATTCGAAATGCGAATGCGCTCGCAATCACTCACGGGCTCGGGTTCGCTAATTCCTAATTAGCAAATTTTCCGTCGCGTCGTTATTAAATGATTACGCCTAGCGAAATCACTATTCACGTCGCTAACGAATTAATTCTAAATTAATTCGTTCGCCCGAATTAAAATCTAATTTTAATTCTGCGTCGAAATCCAATTTCATTTAATATATCGAATATATCAATTTACTCGATTAATTCCAAATTAATCGTTCTCTCTCTCTAGACGATATTTTATCCCAGATAAAATATCTTCGTAATTAATCCCAGATTAATTTTCTCTCTCATCAAATTAATCCCAGATTAATTAAAGTGCGAGTCATACATCATTGGTGAATCTTTGGGAAGCGACCCATGAGATCCCCGGATATGTTGGTAGTAAATCGGGTCGTCGGACTATCCGAACACGTAGGTACCTCGTACCACGTTTACACCGATTCACAAGACAATGTTGGCCTCTAGCAAAGCGCCATGCCTACCCAATTCTCCGGAAACATGCTTACAGGAATAAGCGATCTATATCAGGCGTAGTATACATAGTATTGCGTATTTCGATCCAGTATCGGACTGTCACGTGCTAGGCCTGGGGCTGGAGTTGTGTCTTCCCCGTACGAAGCACTTGTCGGATGTCTGGCAACTAGTCTCTATAATCGGATATATATGACCTAGTCATAATATCCCGATGGCCGCGCAACACTTAAGAGTACTAATACCGTATCCTACGTGACATCATCTCCACTATGACTGGAGTGATACTTCCGTCTTGACATCACACCCAATACTCTACGATTCTCAATATACCCAGTATCGGCGTACACAGGACCTGTTACACCCCTGGACGACCTCAACTCAAGTATATCGATTGTCGTAAGCATTAGCGGTGCAAGTCTCAAGTTAAGACCAAATACACCTACCTTGATGTCGGCCTTTCATAGACACATAGTCACACTACCAATGTGATTCTGATGGGGTCTATCCAGAGCGAAGCTGTTTCCCGTACCATCGGTGAAACACAACCTCCTATTACACTTGCATGAGTATCCTATACCCAAATATATGAGAACTATGTCGTTGTGCTCTCACATACGCGCACAAGTGCAATACTAGTCTTTTACGTATTTATCGATGTCCAATCTCGATAATACTCTGACTAGGGATATTTAATGATTTATCCTTCGTGGACTGATACTGTCTCATATCATTCTCCATCTAGGAATAAATCATAGGGACCTCTCATCATTTATACATCTAAGGTGATCTAATCACAAATGATAAGAGTGCAATCTCCTTGTCACATAGTTAATTTGTACAACAACACCATGATCTGTACAAATAGTGACGCTATGGGTCATAATTATCCAACAATCTTCCACTTGGCCTATAGCCAGTCACTCGAGTGTCTTACACCTAAACTATGTACGGTTGGCTCAAACTGCTGAGAAACAACTTTCGTCAGCGGATTTGCATGATTATCGTCTGATGTAATTTATTCGATCATCACATCGCCACGATGTATGATCCGAACGAATCAGATGAATATCGAAGTATATATCTGGATCGTTGATGAGACCATTAATTCTTTAGCCTGTGCTGACGCCTAGCTCAGCCGCTAACAGAATTATATCTAATCTAATTAGATTTATTATCGACCCAAATGGCTTCTATTGCTGCCTCAGCTGCTGCAATTAACCCGCATTTGTTGTTTATTCGGTAACATTATCTTGCTTGGAAGATTTCCAGCTCACTGTACCGTTTTTCAAACTGTATAGTACTGTTTGCGACTTTAGTCGTCTTTATCGGTTATAGGAAACTTGCTACTGTGATCCCAGTCACTTCAAGTTCTCCTTCTCCATTGACTAAGACAGCATCCTTAGTTCTCTAAGATACTAAGTATGTTCTTAACTTCAATCCAGTGACTATCACTCGGATTGGCCTGTTTGTGAATCCATATGCTCAAAGCGTATGAGACACCAGGTCGCGTACATTTTTCAATGTACAATTTCTCAGAGAGTATTAACAACTTTAAATCTATCCAGTAGATCTTTATTCCTAGAATAAATGTTGTTACTCCCAAGAATTCTACGGAGAATTTCTATGAAAGCCAAGCTTTCACCGATTGTTTTATGGGAATATCATTTCCAAGAAATGAATATATTATCATTATTTTATACAGGACAGCCACTATCAGTGCGCTCCCACTAACCCTCTTATATACACAAGAATTATTTTCGTTTTGAATTAAATCATACACCATTATGATTACATCAAAACGTTAGTTCCAAGAACCTAATGCTTGCTTCAATCCAAACATAGATCGAATAACCAGCAAACCTTGTTTGCTGGTTTTAGTACGACAAAATCGTCAGGATGTTATAAACATCCTCCAAAAAGGTTTCCGTTTAAGGAAAGCGATTTTGATCTTTAACTGACACATTTCATAAATGTATGCAGTAATAAGCAAGCATCATCCAAATGGATTTACCGTGGCAACAAATAAAAGGTTGAACCGTAGTCAACACAATGTTGATAACGATACCTTTCCGTCATAAGCCCAGCTTTGTACGTTGGTATGTTGCCATCCATGTATGTCTTCCTTGAAGACTTGTACAGTACCAATAGGCACAATGCCTTGCGGTACATCATCTAGTATCCAAACATAGTTGGTATACATGGAATCCATTTCGGACTCATGGCATTTTGCCATAAAATGGAGTCGATACCTTGTATCACTTCCTCATACGTAGTCGGATGATATTCCTCAATAAGATAGACATCTTTATGAGGTAAGATCAGAAACCCATACCGCAGGTTGTTTTCTGATTCTCTTCGATCTACGCAGTTCTTGTGTATTCGAAGATTAATGGTACAGTTTCATCCTTGATGAACTATTTGTGTTCCATAAAGGATTTCATGCCTTGAACAGTATTACTCCGATTTTCATCGAGTTTTACTGTCCTCCCACTTACCACTGCATATCGGTATTCCTCTTAGGAAAACCGCATGGTGAGCAACAATCACATTGTTCTCTTGTGAGATTTATAAGTACTATACTTATGGTATCCCTAGGATTACCTATAATTGGCACTTATCCAATTTGGGTTTTAGATTGGTATTATCCAAACATATGCCTAGCATACCCAAATTGTTAGGAATGAGAAACCCGGTTTCTTTCCCGTTCATATCCTATATGAAGTCTGTCAAACAGATTAATATGGAACCTTATTCTAAATAAGTTTTGCACTGTTAATGCATATCCGTTGAAGGAAATGGTAGCTCAGAACGACTCATGATAAACCTTATCATGTCCAACAAAATTCGGTTTTTTCGTTCGGACACATCGTCAAACTGACGTGTCTCGGGAGGAGTCCTCATTTGAAAGAATACTATACTCTTTCAAGTATACGTGAAACTTATTGCTTAAGCATTTTCCATTACGGCCTTACCGTGACGGTATAATACTATAGCCGATCTATTCATATCCACATCTAGCCTAGCTAGACATGGGCCCACTTGTTACACTATGAAATGGGGCTAACAGATCGGTGGCATTTACACTTTTACCAAGTAAATAGCGTTTTAGGTACTTTACCTAATAAACTAGATTCGTAGACTTTATTTGAATAGTCAAATCAGTCCTAGTACCCACTCTTCAAAAGTGCGGATATACGAGTCTCTTTTGACTGTGTCCCAGACATCTATGCCACAAACAAGTTTATTCTGATCAAATCAGTATGAGCTATTAGTTTGTCATATCATATGTTCGAGATTTTATTTATATTCAAAATATAAATACTGTTATTCACATCTAATGTGTTTATCTCAATGTCATCTTTATATAATGAAACACTTTAGTGTTCTAGAATATAAAGGTTTATCCGTAACAGATTAAACACTGATATAGAGATAATGTTTCTAGTCAAACTAGTTACATTATAACAGTTTCCTAATATAGGTACACACCCGAAGGGTAGTTCCTAAACTTAGGTAACTACGGTCGAAACAGCGACTTTCGTCCCGCTTTCGATTCGCAGATTAATCTCAGCTTGAAGTCAGTATCCTGCTCACAGCAGATTCTGAACATCAATACATATATTTTATGTACCACACTAAGTATTTTAAAATCCAATTTTAATACTAGTAATGGATATAAATTTGACAAATTTATTTAAAGTCAGAGCCTTGCCCTTTCTTTAATTCCTCTGTGTCTGCCATATCCAAACGACAGTCACTTTGGGATATGTCCTTTATCTTCCCAGAAGATTATAATGATTTTGCCTTTGCCCTTTCCAATATTTCAGAAGCCTTTGGCCAAGCCTTGGGTTTCTAGAATATTGAAGTAAAGTGCGCCTTGCGCCACTTGCCTAATTGCAAAGTTTGACTTTATCTCCTTGAGATTAGTCATTAATTCTCCAAGAATTATTAATTGCAATTTTAATACTTCTTAAATCCAAACATAGATTTATGATAAGTATATTGAATTAAGCACTAAAGTCATCATCACATAAATCTTCCAAAGATTATGCTCTTACTATTTGCTTAATTCTTTGCTTAGGTATAATAAGTTATTTTATCAAATAAAGTAACTTATCATTTATTTCCAGGACCATCCTGAAATTATTCCTAATTTGAAAATTAAACCATTTAAAATATTTTAATCCCAGATTATATTTTAAATGTCCAACTTTTCAATATTATTTTGATTTCAATAGTCCAACTATTTAATCAATTATTTCAGGTATTATTTATTATAATGATTACAATAGTCCAACTATTTAATCAACTATAATTTTAATTCAATTATATTGATTACTATAATCTAATTATAAAATCAACTATTTTATTGAATTTGTTTGAATATAGTCCAACTATATTATTAAAACAACATTAAATATTAGTCAAACTAATACTTTTAATTATTTGACGAGTGATATTTGTTTGATCGCATATGGCGAGTAATTGAACGAATATTGCAAATTCAATTCTTGCCTCCCACTATTTTTCGGCGAGCCTCTAACCCTCTGTTGAGTATTCGGGAAACCGCGTTTCCTAGTGGGCTAGGATCCCGTTAAATATCACACAATCTTGACTTTGGCCAACAAATTGTATGATAATTAACTAGGTAGATCTCTAAGATCAATTGGATCAAATCCAATTCCTAGATCCAGTAGGTGGACATCCAAGTCCGAAACATATATCATATATATGCCTACATATCCAATATGTAGCCTAACCTTTTTCCTCTGAATCAACTAAGTCTTGGCTTTGGCACAACAAACCTAGTGATCCCAGTCAAGCGCGACCCATTGACCATGGAAAGCTTCGTAATCAATGTCAATGGACAAGAAGTGGTCTTGACTTTGGCCAACAAACCACAACTTGGACAAGACACCGATGTGGAACAAAACTCTCGTGATTCAAACACATCTTCGACGGACAAAGGGCTTGACTTTGGCCAACAACCCAATGCCAATCTCAGATCTTGAGTAAGAATCACTCAATGGAAGGAAAAACGCATGATATTTGATGAGGGTTTTTCGCGTGCAAATTGGCTACCAATTTATTATCTTTGTTAAGGTCTCATCATCATACACCCTTAAACATGCATTCTAAACACATAATAAAGCGCATATGAAAATAAATAATAATGATATGCGGATGGATACTTAACACATTGATCCTAGATCAAATCTCTCCCTTTCTCTCTCAAACTAGCACTTGTATTACTTCTACCTGTTACACTACACTTCTAAAGAAACCTCATTTACATTGAGGGGAATAGGTGAGAAGAGAATACAAAGAGAATAGAGGTGATAAGGCTGGACATGCAGGTCCAATTTAATAAATCGAATTTATTACAACAATTTCCAAAATTGCCCCGACCCGACTAATATCCATCCGATATACATTATTCATTCATCACAACCATGTATTCACACAAGCATGTTATCAATCAATCTAATCAAATTAATTAATCTGATAATTAGTGATCATCCAATGTTCAAACAACGATTTGATTTTGTGCGAGTCAAACTCGTTTTGCGAATAAGTACTCAAAGTACGAATTCTAGAATTAAATTAAACTACAACATTAAATCCAATTTAATATGTATTTAATACTAATTCACTATTTAATTCTAAATTAAATATTACACTTTATTAATAAACCTTTTACGACTGAAATTCCAAATTTAATCGCTATGGGTCTCAAAGCCCGATTAACGTCCAACGTCAATTCAATTCAAGTCCAATGGGCTTTAATTAATTTCTTTAAGGCGTGGGCTTCGGCAACCAAAGCCCAATCAAGGAGTTACCCCATAAGCCTAGAAATCAATTTAGGCCCATTAGGCCCAATTAAACTTTAAAGGTTCATTAAGTCGCATTTGGGCTTTATGGTTGCGGTTTTGGGCCCAATTGGATCCAATCCAATTTCCCTAAACCCAACTTTGTACAACAAAGCCCATTAAGCCCATTTACAACTTTAAAAGCCCAAATCCAATTTTAAGGCCTAAATAATTAAATTACTAAATTCCAAATTTCCAATTTAATTACCTAAAGTGTATTTTATGATTAATCACCTAAATCAATATTTCCAAAACATCAAATTAGTCCAATTAATCATGTTCATCATCATCATCATCACATGTCCAACACATTAATGAAAAATCAAACCCACATACATGCTTCTAAGGTCTCGGCCAAGATAGGGATTTTTATCCGATTTGAATTCAATCCAATTAATTTCACAATCGATATTAAATCCTCATCCCGAATGATTTCCAACACATCCAATTGTCCAAAATAAAAAATCCAAGACATTAAAGGGCATAAAGTGTTCGGCCAATGTGAGTATATTTGGGGATATTTGTCCAATTCAAAATTCAATCCAATTCAATCTCAAATTGACAATATCTTACATGATTTTATACACATCCAATGTTCAAAATCAAAAAATCCAAGATTCCCAAAATCACTACACATTCGGCCAACACGTCCAATTTGGGCAAAATTGATCCAATCAAATTTTCATGAAATTGATCCAATCAAACTTCAATTAAACATCATTTAAACATGCTCAATCAAACAATTTAACTAAATCATGCTCAAATTCATTTTACCCAATTTTATCCCTAAAAATTTCATGCTTGAACCTAGGCTCTTGATGCCATTGTTGGTTATTATCTAGGTCCCAAGATCGTAAACAAGCATGAAAAATGTGTGAAAACAAATCGAAGAAGTTGCGGAATACTCACATCGATCGGTTGAGACGATTTGATGAAGAACAAAACTTGATTTTAGCCATCCAAATTCTGCCACTGCAGTGCAGATTTTCTCCCCACTGTTTTCAGTTTTGCTTCATGAATTTGAGCCTCGAATTTGTGTCAAACGATTCCCGGCTCGTGGGTGAATTTCCCTAACACCTTCGTATAACTCTTGGTGTGCTAGCACTAGCCAAATTTGCCACAAAAATGGCTCAAAATGGACTTCCATTCACGCCCAAACAGTGGCAGTTTTCTACCCTTGGGCGTGAGCCTTTGGAGAAGAAAGAGATATATCAAATGTGTTGAGTTGGTTGGTAAAAAAATTCCAAAATGCTTTATATATTTTCCATAAAATATATCAAAGATTTACCAAATTAATTATCAAATAATTAAATGGTAAATACTTTTCCAACCACTTGCACTATTTCAACAACTCACATCACTCAAAGTGTCAAGTTGCTTTTCAATCAATCAATCACATCAATCAATCAAATGTCACATCACTCAAAGTGATGTTTGATTTGACGCTTGATGTGACGAATGATTTGACGCTTGACGTGACTCGCGTGCCGCACTCGAATTCAAAATGCGAATGCGCTCGCAATCACTCACGGGCTCGGGTTCGCTAATTCCTAATTAGCAAATTTTCCGGCGCGTCATTATTAAATGATTACGCCTAGCGAAATCACTATTCACATCGCTAACGAATTAATTCTAAATTAATTCGTTCGCCCGAATTAAAATCTAATTTTAATTCCGCGTCGAAATCCAATTTCATTTAATATATCGAATATATTAATTTACTCGATTAATTCCAAATTAATTGTTCTCTCTCTCTAGACGATATTTTATCCCAGATAAAATATCTCCGTAATTAATCCCAAATTAATTTTCTCTCTCATCGAATTAATCCCAGATTAATTAAAGTGCGAGTCATACATCATCGGTGAATCTTTGGGAAGCGATCCATGAGATCCCCGGATATATTGGCAGTAAATCGGGTCGTCGGACTATCCGAACACGTAGGTACCTCGTACCACGTTTACACCGATTCACAAGACAATGTTGGCCTCTAGCAAAGCGTCATGCCTACCCAATTCTCCGGAAACATGCTTACAGGAATAAGCGATCTATATCAGGCGTAGTATACATAGTTTGCGTATTTCGATCCAGTATCGGACTGTCACGTGCTAGGCCTGGGGCTGGAGTTGTGTCTTCCCCGTACGAAGCACTTGTCGGATGTCTAGCAACTAGTCTCTATAATCGGATATATATGACCTAGTCATAATATCCTGATGGCCGCGCAGCACTTAAGAGCACTAATACCGTATCCTACGTGACATCATCTCCACTATGACTGGAGTGATACTTCCGTCTTGACATCACACCCAATACTCTATGATTTTCAATATACCCAGTATCGGCGTACACAGGACCTGTTACACCCCTGGACGACCTCAACTCAAGTATATCGATTGTCGTAAGCATTAGCGGTGCAAGTCTCAAGTTAAGACCAAATACACCTACCTTGATGTCGGCCTTTCATAGACACATAGTCACACTACCAATGGGATTCTGATGGGGTCTATCCAGAGCGAAGCTGTTTCCCGTACCATCGGTGAAACACAACCTCCTATTACACTTGCATGAGTATCATATACCCAAATATATGAGAACTATGATGTTGTGCTCTCACAAACGCGCACAAATGCAATACTAGTCTTTTACGTATTTATCGATGTCCAATCTCGATAATACTCTGACTAGGGATATATAATGATTTATCCTTCGTGGACTGATACTGTCTCATATCATTCACCGTCTAGGAATAAATCATAGGGACCTCTCATCATTTATACATCTAAGGTGATCTAATCACAAATGATAAGAGTGCAATCTCCTTATCACATAGTTAATTTGTACAACAACACCATGATCTGTACAAATAGTGACGTTATGGGTCATAATTATCCAATAAATTCTTACTGCATAAGAAACTATTCTTTCTAGAATAATATCCTAAAATAGATATCTATTTAGATTACCTAATCGTGACTTAGAAACTAAATCACTAACCATCTTGATTTTCAAGAAAATTGGAACAACAGTTCTCGATGGTTTCAGCTAATCTAACAATATCTAAGTCTACTATCTTTCTAGAACCTATTCTAGAATTACGCAACCATAAGTAAAGTTAGAAAACCTATTCAAGTAATAAGCATGCAGTGGATTAGAAGTATAAATCTATAAACAATATAGAATAAAAGGAAAACGAAGCATGAAATTCCATAAAATTACACATTGCTTAAGTTATGGATTTTTTAACCCAGCAGTGTCTCCCACTACTTTATGTAATACCGTAATCCCCAACGGACAACGGGAATTCAATAATTAAATCGAATTCCATAGTGAGAGTAGGATCCCATGAATATATTTCGACTCACAGCTTTGGCACGATCTCGCCTGCATATATTCATTAGGTAGACAACCCATTGTCAATCACTCATTAGTGACTCCTGGTTTTGGTCCTGACTGTTTCTCGTTGTGACAGCTTTGGCACGTTCACAAGGAGGTGTATCAAGGCTACACTTGTCAATGACAAACTCAAGCTACCGATATAGTCCTGACAGCTTTGACACGTTCAGGATTTCCACTTTCACTTGAATTTGTCCAGTATCAATATACAACCGGTATGGATAATAATTCTATAACCTACACCTTCACAGCTTTGGCACAATCTCAGATGCAGTTATAGAAAGATCCCCATAAACCATACTGACAAGACGGACCAAGAGACATGTATCTAATACATGTTACTTTACAGCCTTATTTTAAAAGAGGATTTTCCTCAGGAAGCTATACTCTACAAGAAATGCAAAATTTTGATCTAAATCATTTTCTAAACAATTCAATTCTACCTTAGAAAACATAACACAATTTAACCATTAAATTTTTGTTATATTTTCCGTTAACGTATAACCGAAAAGTAAAGAAACATATCTAGATTACATCCATGTGCGAACATTAAAATTGGATTAAATATCAAATATCAAGCATGAATAATGTTTTGGATGAAGTATCAATCTGCTCTAATACAATTTTGTTGGGGTTTTGGGCGAAGGGGCGCAGCGGATAAGGGTGGCAGAAAAGCGCGGGCCCGGACTGGCCTGCTCTGGCTTTGGCCCGGCCCGGGGCAAAAAAAGCACGGGCCGAGCCCTAAAATGAAAGCCCGACCCGGGCCCGGGCCGGGCTTTCCAATTTTGGCCCGGGCCCGAGCCCGGCTTTCAAATTTTGGCCCGGGCCAAAATATATATATATATATATTTTTTAATATATTTGTAGCATATTTATTTATTTTTAGCATTTAAATTGTTAATTTATCAATGAAACTTGTGATTTATTTGTAAATTGTCTTTATATAGTGTAAATGTATTTTATATTTGCATATTTTTAATTTTTTTTAAAAAATTCGGGAAAAAAAAAAAGCCCGGGCCCGAGCACGACCTGAGTCGGGCCGGGCCGGGCTTTTCCCGGGCCCGGGCTATTTTTTTGTTGGCCGGGCTCGGGCCGAGCTTGTCAAAGCCCGGGCCCGGCCCGTCCCATTGCCACCGTTAGCAGCGGAAGCGCGGTTCGAGCGAAATCGTATTTTAAAACTTTTTAAAAATACCAAATAAATTATTCAATATCTTTTATGAATAATTTATTCATATTTCACCTAAACCTATTTATTCAATATCAAATATCAACATAAATTCAATAGAAACTTCGCCAAACTTTTACGAAAACCGTTTTTCTGCAAAATGACGTGAAACACGTTTTTGACCGAACTGACCACCCGACACTTATGGGGACTACCCAGGTCAGCCCCAATAGTGTCAGGGCAATTAATGGGTTGCCCGAACAGTGACGAACTCACTGTTTGGACACCCGACACTCGGTTGACTCAAAAGTCACCCGGTAACGCCGTTTTTGGCAGTTTTCGCTTATTTCAACTCCGAAATACTTTCCGGAAATTGTTCCAACTCCCAAACACACCCAATACATCCATAAGACATAAAATTCATCACCAAAATAGAACTAACTTCATGTCTGGTCCAGATTCGAAATTCATCAAATTTTCATACTTTAATCCAACTTTTACGAGATTAATCTAATTAATCAAGACACCAACTAAAGTAACTACATATAAACAACCCAAGAACAATTCTAGGTGCCATAAGAGTGGTCATAACACTCTAGAATAGCAACTCATCAACAATTGATCAAATTGGCCTAATATTACAATAATATCTACCAATATCACTTCACACATGCATAACACTTCCAATATCATCCATCAAAGCCAAAAGCCCCAAATTTTACAAGCAATGAATCCCTAGAACCATTCTCAGAAATCAAAAAATAAGAAACAAATTTTAAAGCTTTAGGGATTTTGAAGATTACCTCTAAAACTCCAAAGTTTCCTAAGCTATTTCTTGATTTTTCCTTCATTTTTGTGCTTGAATCATCAAGCATCCGTGAACCCATTTTTCATGTTTTTCATTTGAGGTTCTCGGCAATGGATGGTTGATCAAGAGAGAGAAAACAATTTTTCATTTAAAAGCTCTAATGACCGAATTTTGGGGGGCATAATGGGGATTTTGTAATTTTGATCAAATTAAATTATAATAAGCTTTATACTAACCAATCAAAATTGGACAAATAAAGTTTAATAAATTCATGCCATGTTAACCAATAATAATTAGACAAATTCCATAACATTTATGGAAAAGTTTAATTAATTAATAATTCAAAAATTTAACAATTAAATATCCAAATAATTAATTAATGTAATTATTATTATATATGTATTTTATTTACAATAAATAACAAATACATATATATTTATGGCATGTGTCAAAATCTCATTTGACGAATAATTAATGTGTATCTCATCGAATTATGTATCAAATATAAATACACAATAATTATTATCAGACAAAATACCCTAATGCACGTGTTATCGTTTAACCGATTAAACGATCTGAATTAACTCACTTAATCCGATGAAGTATTATGAATAATCTGTATTATTCATATTGAGTTGACCAAGTGCTCAACGAGTACACTTCATATTGTGAGACTCTCTAAGTTTAGGTTTATCCGTCACGAAATCCAATGTCGTGTCCATAATCCACCCACTCATGGATTATGACGACCACGGATAATCTCGCTAAACTATGCAAGCCGAGGTCATTGCATACGTATAATCCCTCAGTCACAGACTATCTATATTATACATGGGATATAGATGAAAACGTTAAATCTGTTCGGTATAATACAGTCAACTTTCAATTTACGATATCTAAATAACACTCGGAACTGATTTCCGAAGTTATACCACGGCCATGGATTTACTAGATCGTTAACAAGTAAGGATGCCTATGCCCTGTACACAGGACTGACGGATCCTATCTTGATAGCATTGGATATCATGAGCATCAGTCCACACCCAACGAACAGGTGGAGGTCTGATCATGAATAGATCAATGACGTGACTTCCATCAAAGTGTGGAGGATAACTCATATATCCCACTGTGGTATCTCAAGTCAAATGACCACTATGATCGCTTAACTCGAGATGGTTCCTATTGACGTTGGTGTACAATCTATTAGGAAACCTTCAGTGAGTCGTTCAGTGTCTTATCAAATAAACATCTACATGTCTATACGAGTCTCCCGAGACTCATGGTTCACTGGGATAAACCATTGGACCAAGTCACGATATACGACATGTACTGGTCTCAGCGGATTTCACTAACCGACCCGTGTTAGTAAATCTTGACCAGAAACTTTATTTAAGGATATACGTCTTATAGCACGCTTCCCAATGTCAATTATAAACTACGTTGTAACTGCGCACTATATTGTAAATCATATGGTCTTTGTCTAATATACACGTATCACTGAACTAGATTCAGTTTCGATCTAATCGAAATCAGATATCTAATCGTAATTAGATCGAATAAGTGTATAAAAGACAATGGTACTACCATTAAATTAGTAATATTATGGAAAATAGAATTGCTCGTATTTATGAATCGGACATAAATACGATCCGGATTGGCACTCTGAGCATCAACCCTAACACAGTCGACACTACAGTCTGAAGCTTGGCACTTGACGAGGATCTCAGTCGACACTACAAGTATGAAGCTTGGTACATGTTTAAGATCATATTCGACACTACATATACAGTGATTGTTGAATAAGATCATTCATTTTATTCCAAATAATTTTCATAAACACTTATAATATCTTATCATACGGACCCATTCTACTGTTATGGGATAATCCTTATACGACATGTATGACTCCCTTAATTTTTTGACCCGTAGTATGAGGATGATCCTGACCTTCATCAGGTCTAGTCGACCGTAGTCTCATGTACCTTCATTTGGTATAATGAAGTAAATACTCTTTTGGACCTTCATCAGGTCTAATGAAGTGTAGTCTCCCACGGGACTTTCATCAAGTCCGGTAGAGTGAAGACTCCATTAGACCTACTTAATGTCCATTCGACCATAGACCCTCACTGACCTTTGTCAGGTCTTGTAGAGTGATGATTGAAGAATGAGGAATGAAAAACCTCACTGACATTTGTCATGTCTTGTAGAGTGAGGAGTGAAGACCCTTATAGACCATTATTAGTTCCAGTCGACATAAAATCCTCATGGACCTCCATCAAGTTTATTCGACCGTATCAGGTCCATTCGACCGTGGTCTCATGGATCTATATCAAATCCAATCGATCGCATCAGGTCCATTCGACCATGGTATCATGGCCCTCCATCAGGTCCATTCGACCATGGTCTCATGGCCCTCCATCAGGTCCATTCGACCATAGATTCATTGACTTTTGTTAGGTCTTGTAGAATGAGGAATGAAGACCCTCATTGACCTTTGTTAGGTCTTGTAGAATGAGGAATGAAGACACTCATTGACCTTTGTCATGTCTTGTAGAATGATGAATGAAGACCCTCATTTACCTTTGTCAGGTCTTGTAGAATGAGGAATAAAGACCCTTATAGACCTTCATCAGGTCTAGTGGAATGAGAAGTGAAGACCCTCATTGATCTTCATTATGTCTGGTGGAGTGAAAACTCTCTTGGAACTCCATCAGTTCTAGTAGAGTAAAGACTCTATTGGACTTTCATCAGGTCCAATAGTGTGTAGCCTCTTATAGACATTCATCAAGTGCAGTTGACCGTAGACTCCCTTGGACCTTCATCAGGTCTAGTGGAGTGGAGACTCATTCGGACCTTCATCAGGTCCAATGGAGTGAGGACTATCATGCGCCTTCATCAGATCCAGTCGATTGTAGAATCGTGAACCTTCATCAGGTCTAGTGGAGTGAAGGCTCCTTCAGGATCTTCACCAGGTCCAATTGATTGGGGACAATCTGAAAGGAATGGGCTATGATAACTTGGAAGAGAATAGTCTTCCTCAAAGATCACGAACTCTCATATTCCTTATACGACCTAAAGAATATATGTAAGTTACAAAAGAATTTCCATCGGCTCAAAAGACATAGCATGGTTACATTAGAGAGCCATCAACTACCCATAAGACATGGTTACTTGACGACAAGTATAAATGTCACTCTTTTGCTTCTAACCATGTTTGTGATTTTATATATACATGCAACATCACTCGACATGACAATGTGAACCCATGGTAGCATTGACCAACTTCCAGATTCTATCAAAAAGTCCAGATGACACAGACTCTAAACGACAGGTGAAAGTATTCTTTCTTTATTACTAACCATGATAGTAGTTTTGAAACTTATAGGCAATGGCGTACCACAAAATCAAGACATGGACCTTCATCTGGTTCAGTCGACTGGGAACATTCCCCATGGCTCATGTAAAGTCAAGTTCAAGACGTGGCTTTTATCTAGTCCAGACGAAATTGAAGACTCCCCTGGTCTTTTGACCCGTAGTATGGGGATTATCCTGACCTTCATCTAGTTCAGTAGACTGTGAACATTCCTCATGGCTCATATAGAGTTAAGTTCAAGACCTTACCTTCATCTGGTCCAGACGAAATTAAAGACTCATCTGGTCATTTGACCCGTAGTATGGGGATTATCCTGACCTTCATCCGGTTCAGTCGACTGGGTACATTCCCCATAGCTCATTTAGAGTCAAGTTGAAGACGTGGCCTTCATCTGGTCTAGACGAAATTGAAGACTCCTCTGGTCATTTGACCCGTAGTATGGGGATTATCCTGACCTTCATCTGGTTCAGTCGACATGGAACATTCCCCATGACTCATGTAGAGTCAAGTTGAAGACCTGGCCTTCATATGGTCCAGATGAAATTGAAGACTCCCATGGTCATTTGACCCGTAGTATGGGGATGATCCTGACTTTCATCCGGTTCAATCGACTGAGAACATTCCCCATACCTCATGTCGAGCCAAGTTCCAAACATGGACCTCCAGCTGGTCCAGATGACGGGAACATTCCACATGGCTCATGTCGATCTCTCATATCAACATCCGGATCTGGTCGACTAAGGATCATCCCTGATATTTAGTTGATTCCATTAAACATGATATTACCTTTGACAGGTCTAAGCGACATTAACATTCATATCCGATTGACTGAGGATCATCCCAGATATTTACTTAGCTCCATCATTGTGGTATGACATTTGACAGGTCCAATCGACGTCAATGTCAGGTACGCTTTTTATTTTACTTTAGACGACATACTCGTCGAATACTCTCCAAGCCAATGATTCATTGACTTAGAGAGTAGTGGACAAACTGTACGGGCCAAATTTGGGCCCAAGGGTAAAAGCGTATTTCCACTTCGGATCTGTGGATAAATAAGGCCCAAGGCAGCAGTCCGGCCCAAAATATTTAGGAAGACACAGACAAGCCTCATGTTTTCAACGGTTGTAAACTCTATTTTCCTAACAAATACACCAACTCCACATGCAAATATTCTCTCCCCACCGAAAGCAGAAACATCAAACACGTTATGGGTCCCAACTCAATAAATACAGTATTGTGCCAACTATAAAGGTAATACCTATCAACCTATATATATGAGCATAACTTGAAATACAGATTCATTCAAGTCTTAGCTCTTAAACTTGAGCTCTCAGAGCCTCTTACTCTTTAAACACCGCCCACCTCCCTCACGGCAGTCAACGGAGGTCAAGGTAACTTCAGACCTTACTCTTCCTTATTTACAGCTCGTCTTCACTACTGACTTGAGTGTCGGAGTGCCTACGGCACCCACCACACCGGTGGGCAGTACTCCTTATTCACTCTACCTTTGTTTTGCAGGATCGCTAGTGCCCCATACTATAAATTCTCGATTGTGGACCTCGGGTGAAAACCAGCATCCACAGAAGGTCAGTGTCGCGACGCACCCCTGGACAGTGAGCAATTTCAACCTTCAAAACAATTCTAAACACTTCCAATTTTCTCCTATCATTTCAATACACCTTAAAACCAATTTTAACATCAAAACCAACCACAAAACATGTTATACAACTAACATATATGTATTCATAAACATATATATATATATATATATATATATATATATATATTATATATATATATATATATATATATTTGTTTGAATCAAAATACAAACCAATTTAGAATCTCACTATGAAATATCTAATGAACAATTCTAGTTCACCCAAATGTGGTCAAGTGATTCTAGAATGGTAGTCATAGCTCTAAACTTTAATCTAGAGTTCCAAACTCTTATTAATTGTTTCATGTCCAACATGAACATATTTGACCTAATTACAAGCATATTGTGTTTATACTTCCAAAGCATCATAACACAATTCATTAGCCTTATTTCAACTTTAAGCTATGTAATCATGCACCAATACATAATTCATCACTATATGTCTCATTAATAAAAACTCACCAATGAAGAACATAACTTAAGAGAAGTTCAAACTTACCTAGCAAGGTTGATGTAAAGATCCAATCTTCTTCTCTTTATTGAAATGGTTGGAGAACTTCCAAGGTTTGCAAGCTTGACTCCAAGATCCAATCTTGATTCCAATGCTATCAAACTTCACTCCAAGATCCAATCTTGATTTCTCCTAGATAAAATATTTTAGAGATGTTCCAAAACTTCTCTAAACACTTCTCTAACTAACCCCAATTTCTCCAAAAATTACTTTTATTCAGCTTTCACAAGCTTAATTAAAGATTTTGCTTAAGCTTGTTATTTATGGCAAAACATAGACAATTTTTAATTAATAAAAATTATAATCAATTTTTATGTAGGCTTAATCTATTTTGTTCAAATATGTATAATTAGGTGTGACTAATCATCTTTGTCTACCACTTTGATTTAATCCAATTAAATCAAGTTAAAAATACCAATAATTACATATTTTCAATTATCAAAATATCCTCAAATTATAGAGATATTTATGAATTTATTATTAAGCCCTTGTGTAATTATTGAATTAATTCAATTAGGTCAAAGTAAATAATGAATATTATCCAATAACACTTGATTATCTTAGTAACACAGAGTCTCGTTTAATTTCTCTTCAAATAGAATATCAGAGTTGCTCAGTATTGTGCACTCTGATGTTTGTGGTCCCTTGGAGGTTGATTCACTGGGCGGTAACAAGTATTTTCTGACTTTCATTGATGATGCTTCTCAGAAAGTCTGGGTGTATTTCTTGAAGACAAATTATCAGGTCATAGATCAGTTCATATTGTTCCACACCATTGTAGAGCGTGAAACAAGGAATAAGCTGAAGTGCCTTCGTACAGATGATGGAGACGAGTACAGTTCTAGGGAGTTTGATATCTACTGCATGAAACACGACATTCGACATGAGATAACTTTTCCACGCACCCCACATCATAATGGTGTAGCTGAAAAAATGAACCGCACCATTATAGAGAAAGTTAGAAGCATGATCGGTATGACTAAGCTGCCAAAGCCATTCTGGGGAGAAGCTATTTGTACCGTCTGTAACCTGATCAACAGATTACCATATGTACCATTGAATTTTGAGATTTCGGAGAGAATGAGGTCTGGTAAGAATCCATCTCACTCTCACCTTCGAGTATTCGGTTGTTTAGCCATTACACATGTATCCAATGAGTTCAGGCAGAAGCTCGATGCAAGGACATCTCCATGTATATTCCTAGGTTATGGAGATTAAGAATTTGGATACATACTATGAGATTCAAGGGAAAAGATGGTCATCATAAGCTATGATGTAAAGTTTCTTAAAGACCATACAATTAAAGACATTGAAAAGCCCAAAATGTCTTGTAATTCCACTGCCGACAGAAATCCAGACTCGGCATCAGCACAATTGGTCACAGATAGGGTGCATGATATTTCAGTAGCAAAACTAGAGGAGGCATATGAGGATGTCGAGTAGGGGGAGACACAGCCCGCTCTATCGGAAGCTACATAAGAGAGTGATGAGCAGGGGGAGCCGCAACCCGCTCCACTAGATGTTATAGGATCATCCACATATTTGGATGATGACAGACCTCATGAAACCAGTGGACATCAGACAAGAAGATCTGAGCGAGGCAGGATTCCATCAACTTGATATCCGGTATCTGAATATATTCTGCTTACTGATAGGGGGAGCCAAAGTGTTTCCCATAAGGCAAGAAGGCATTGAGGAATAAATTGGTGAAAAAATATGGCAGTGGTACTGTGTTGTGCAGAGACACAGCAGAATATTATTGTGCATAGACACAACATACATGTCAATAAATGTGGTCAATCAAGACAAAACAGAGTTGTGCAGAGACCTAGTCGGGATAGTTGTCAGATGACAATCGTTTTGGATGCAGCTGGAGGGGGGGAATTGTTAAATCCAACTGCAAAGCATGCAAGACATGCATGAATCCACCTCCAATAATCCTCCAAAACTACTTTAGGTGGAGTTTGAAAATTGGTGAAAAATTACAAATAAACTTTAGGTGGAAACTATTCATTTATTGACATTTGAGCCATTATTTTGGCTATAAATTGAGAACTCATTTGAGAGCTCAAACCATCCCCAACAAGAAGCTTCAAATAAGATAGCTTAGAGTGTAAGCTCCAAGTAAGAGAGCTTAAAGAGTGTAATTAGTGTGTGAGGTTTTTTTTGTAATAATAGAAAGTAATTATTTTTCCTTACAAAAACACTCTTCAATGATCAGAGTATCACAACAAATTTTACATGCTAGAACCGTAATTAGGGCCAGTTAGATGCTATTCTTGCTTTTGTGTAAATTATCATTAATAATTATTAGATAATAATTTAAATATACCACAATTTAATTAACATGGGATCCAAATTACAGTTTTTTTTTCTCAAAATAAGATTTTGAAAATAATAAAAAGTTATTTTTCGTTGTGTGCTTTTTATTCAGATTAGTTTATTATATTTACATGGTTTGACATATAATTTGTGTTTCCTCATAAATATGGTATTTTATGTGGTCCCCAAATGACGTGGCTTGATGATGTAGAGCTTAGGATCTCACCTTAAGTTTTTGGATTCGAATTCAGGAAGTACGTTTCTCGTAATAGCCTGGGACATTCGAGGATTTTACCTGTTCCGCTTAAGTCCGGAAGTAGTGGTTTGGCAATGAGGTATCCAACGATTTTTAAAAAAAATGGTATTTTATGTGTCAATTATTAGCTGATTAACTATGGATATTATTATTGTATTAAAATGATCATCCTAATCAAATTTAAATGCAGATTTTATTTTTAACACTTGTTACTTTAAAGATTTTTTTTTCTTTTATTTAATATTATGAAAAAACATAAATCACTTTTCTAACATATGCAAGAGACTAACTTACAATATTTTATATCTTGTCTTGATCAAATATATTGCACAAGCCCAAAGAGAAGGATTACTATTATAAATTACCTCAAAAGTGAATGAATAAAAATTACCTCAGAAGTTAATGAATAAAAAATATAAAACCATATTAGAAAGTTCTATATATTCAGTAAATTTATGAAGGTCTAAATACGATAATTTAACTGCATCGTATCCCATGATTTGGAACTGTTAGATAGTCATAAAGTCAACAAAATATGAGATTTTTTGACCATCTAATGGTTCTTAGTTCAAGGAATAAGGAGCCACGCATTCACGGAGTGTGGTTTAATGACAAATGACATACGATTTGATTGTGGGTTCGATTTCAGGGATACATTTTGTTGGAAAACCTTTTGAGTTTCCTAAAAATTAATTAATTCCAGTAATTAATTTAGTACTTCAAACGAAAGGTTTCATTAATGAATGATAAATGGCATAATAAATGGCATTCTTATCTCTTTTATTTTCCCTCTATATATAGAGAGCTTTGTTTTCATCTGTTTTCAAGTTTAAGAAATAGGAAAAAATAATACACCAAGCGCTTGGTATTTTACTTCGGTTTTTAGAAGAGTTCAAACACTTTTGTGGTTCGTTGGTAACGGGTTTGGTAGTGCCCATTCTTGTTCGTTTTCCGTTGTATCCTGGGAAACAATCGTCTCACGTTCTACTGCACCTTCGGTAGGGGACGAATTTGTTTTAAGGATATTGTTGAAATCAACAAGCCTCGGAATAGTAAAAATTTGGCTTTCTGGAATGTCAGTGGCTTATTTCAGGGTCCGCTCGTGAGGGTCCGCTCAACAGCCTCTACCTCCGCTCATCAGCCTCTGCCTCTGCCTCTGCCTGCCAGCCCATGCCTCCGCTGTCAGCCTCTGCCTCTGCCTGCCAGCCCCTGCCTCCGCTGTCAGTCTCTGCCTCTGCTGCCAGCCTCTGCCTCTGCTGTCAGCCTCTGCCTCTGCTCTCAGCCTCTGCTTTCAGGGTCTGCCGTCAGGGTCTGCTCTCAGGGTCTGACCTGTGGGTCTGATTTTCAGGGTCTGCCGAGAGGGTCTACTAGGCTGACTTTAAGCCTATTTTGGATTTCCTTGTAACTACCATAATTTTGCAATACAGTCTTAAAAAAAATTCGGTCTGTGGATATGGAAATCAGTCCAAACACAGTTGATCCGATTGTGGCAGCCTCTTCGGCTGGCCAAAGTAATGTGGCAGCCTCTTCGGCTGGCCAACATGCTTCAGCCTCTGGGCTTAATCTGGCAGCCTCTGGGGCTGGCCAAGGTGTTGCGGCCTCTATGGCTAGTCAACCTGTTGGACATGTGAGCCATGTCAATCCTGTTGCTGAAAAACCTGAAAAATTCACTAGTCAGAATTTCAAAAGGTGGCAACAGAATATGTTCTTTTACTTGACCACGTTGAACCTTGTGAAGTTCCTCAAGGAAGATGCTCCTGCACTCGCGGAGGGTGAGATTGATATCCAAGTGATCAGTGCGATCGATGCTTGGAAACATTCTGAATTCCTATGTAGGAATTATGTGTTGAATGGGCTAAGTGATTCCTTGTACAGTGTGTACGCCGGAATGAAAACAGCAAAAAGGGCTTTGGGAATCTTTAGATCGGAAATATAAAACTGAGGATGCCGGTACTAAGAAATTTGTCGTAGGCCGATTCTTAGATTTTAAAATGGTGGATTCCAAAACTGTGATAAGCCAAGTACAAGAACTGCAGATTATTCTAGCAGAAATTCATGCTGAGGGGATGAGTTTAAGTGAAACTTCCAAGTAGCCTCGATAATTGAGAAACTACCACCTGGTTGGAAAGATTTCAAGAATTATCTAAAGCACAAGCGAAAAGAAATGAGCATTGAAGACTTGGTTCTTAAGCTCAGAATTGAGGAAGATAACCGAGTATCTGACAAGAGAGGAATATCTCATGAGGCCAAGGCAAATGTTGTTGAACATGGCCATAAGAACAAGAACCTCAAGAACAAAGGGTCACAGATGGGCCCTAAATGAGGAGTTTCCAAGAAATCTAAATTTCAAGGAAGATGCTTCAACTGTGACAAAATGGGTCACAAGTCTTCTAAGTGCAGACTGCCAAAGAAGAAAAAGAAACAAGAGGCTAATGTGCTGGAAAACATGACTCAAGATGTTTCAGACATTAACCCAAGAGAGTGGTGGATTGATACTGGTGCCACTCGACATGTGTGCTCGGACAAGAGCATGTTTTCTTCATTTGAGCCTGCTGGTAATGGGGAAAATATACATGGGAAATTCAGCAACATCTGAGATTGAAGGTCAAGGAAAGGTGATTCTGAAGATGACCTCTGGGAAAGAGTTGACTCTGAACAATGTTCTGTATGTACCAAAAATTCGGAAGAATCTAGTGTCTGGATCGCTTCTGAACAAGCATGGATTCCGGATGGTGTTCGAGTCTGATAAAGTAGTTTTGACTAAAAATGGGATGTATGTGGGAAAAAGGTATGTTACTGATGGGCTTTTTAAGCTCAATGTAATGGTTGTAAAACCCAAGAATATCAATAAAGCTAGTTCTTCTGCTTATATTGTTGAGTACTTTAATCTATGGCATGGTAGATTAGGACATGTTAATTTTAATTCATTGCGAAGATTAATTAACATGAATCATATTCCCAATTTTAAAATTGATTACAGACATAAGTGTGAAACTTGTGTTGAGGCAAAACTAACTAGATCATCATTTCATAATATTGAAAGAAACTCTGAACCACTTGATCTTATTCATACCGATGTATGTGATTTTAATTCAATACAATCGAGAGGCGGTAATAAATATTTTATTACCTTTATTGATGATTGCTCAAGATTTTGCTATGTGTATTTGATGAAAAGCAAGGACGAAGCTATAGAGAAATTTGTTCTCTATAAGAATGAAGTTGAAAACCAACTGAATAAAAGAATTAAGGAGTTAAGAAGTGATCGTGGTGGTGAGTATGTTTTTCCTTTTGAATCATTGTGTGAACAAAATGGAATCATACATCAAATCACGGCTCCTTATTCACCTCAATCCAATGGGATTGCAGAAAGGAAGAATCGTACCTTGAAAGAGATGATGAACGCTATGTTAATCAGCTCTGGCTTACCTCAGAATATGTGGGGAGACGCTGTTTTATAAGCTAATTACCTTTTAAATAAGGTACCACGGAAAGAAACGGGGAAAACTCCTTATGAGATGTGGAAAGGAAGAGTACCTTCCTATAAATTCCTCCGAGTGTGGGGGTGTCTTGCCAAGGTAGTCATTCCTCCACCTAAGAAGGTGAAGATAGGATCGAAAACTGTTGATTGCATTTTCATAGGATATGCACATAACAGTAATGCTTATCGATTTCTTGTGTATGAGTCTAATGTACCAGACATTCACAAGAATACGATAATGGAGTCGAGGAATGCATCCTTTTTCGAACACGTTTTTCCTTGTAAAACAAATTCGAATTCAAATGTGCACAAACGGGCACATGAGACTATCATTGAAGATAGTCAGGACCAAGAACACATGACTGTTCCAGAAGATCAACAAGTTGTTGAACTTGAACCAAGACGTAGCAAAAGAGCTAGAACGGAAAAATCTTTTGGTCCAGATTTTCTGACATATTTGCTAGAAAATGATCCTCAAACCTATAACGAAGCTGTACGGTCAGCTGATGGTGCTTTGTGGAAAGATGCCATCAATAGTGAAATTGAATCCATCTTACAAAACCACACCTGGGAGTTAGTGGATCTTCCTCCAGGATGTAAACCTTTGGGGTCCAAGTGGATTTTCAAAAAGAAAATGAAGGCAGATGGATCAATTGATAAGTACAAAGCAAGACTTGTAATTAAAGGTTATAGACAACGTGAAGGTCTTGATTACTTTGACACTTATTCTCCCGTAACGAGAATAAATTCCATAAGGATGATAGTAGCGATTGCAGCTTTGCGCAATCTTGAGGTACATCAGATGGATGTGAAAACAGCCTTTCTAAATGGAGATTTAGATGAAGAAATCTACATGGAACAACCTGAAGGCTTTATAGCTCCAGGACAAGAAGAGAAAGTCTGTAAGTTAGTAAAATCCTTGTATGGATTAAAGCAAGCTCCGAAACAATGGCATAAAAAGTTTGACGACACCATGTTGTCAAATGGTTTCACAATCAATGAATGTGATAAATGCGTTTATGTCAGAGAGACAGAAATTGGCTATGTCATTTTATGTCTCTACGTTGATGACATATTGATTGTCGGGAGTAATGTGAAAATAGTGAAATCTACCAAGAATATGCTGAAATCTAAGTTTGACATGAAAGACATGGGTCTTGCAGATGTCATTCTGGGAATAAAGATCTCGAGAAGTCCAGATGGATTTATTCTTGATCAGTCGCACTATGTGGACAAGATTCTTGGCAAATTCAACCATGATGATTCTGCTGTGGCTAGAACTCCTTTAGACGTGAGTCTACACCTATCGAAGAATATGGGAGAGAGTATATCTCAAGTAGAATACTCTAGAGTGATCGGGAGTTTAATGTACTTATCGAGTTGTACCAGGCCTGATATAGCCTGTACAGTAAATAAGCTCAGCAGATATACGAGTAATCCAGGGGCTGATCACTGGAAAGCAATAGTGAGAGTACTCCAGTACTTACGCTTTACTCGTAATTATGGGTTGCACTATCATAGATATCCAGTTGTAATCGAAGGATACAGTGATGCTAATTGGATATCTGATATGACAGACTCAAAGTCTACCAGTGGCTATGTGTTTACACTAGCAGGTGCAACTATTTCATGGAAATCCTCCAAACAGACTGTGATAGCCAGATCTACAATGGAATCAGAATTCATTGCATTAGATAAGTGTGCTGAAGAAGCATAATGGCTTCGAAATTTTCTAGAGGATATTCCAGGTTGGCCTAAGCCAGTGCCAGCAATTTGCATTCATTGCGATAGTCAATCTGCAATTGGAAGGGCACATAACAACATGTATAATGGTAAGTCTAGACATATACGTCGTAGACATAATACCGTTAGACAATTACTCTCTACTGGAGTTATTTCGATTGACTATGTAAAGTCAAAGGATAACATTGCGGATCCGCTAACCAAAGGGTTAAACAGAGAGTTAGTTGAGAAATCATCGAGGGGAATGAGACTAAAGCCCATTAGATAAATGTTGATTACGAAGGACACCCAACCTTGTTAACTGGAGATCCCAAAATCTAGGTTCAATGGGACAACCCACTCGTAAAAGACATAATTGGTTCACTGTGGGGGGGTTACCCTCTAGTCCATTCCTATGGTGAAATAAAACAGTGATGCTCGTATGGATACAGGTTAAGCAAAGGCTTTTAATGATTCTTATGCGTCGGGAATCCGAGCGGAGTATTACGAGATACTCTTAAATAAGAAATCACCTATGTGAGAGAGAAGTGGGGCCGCTTCAAAGGGAATTGTATGAGGCACAATTCTTAGAAACTCTTGCAGAACCAGGCAGATGTTCATGGCCAAAATGGGCATAATCATGAGAACTCAGATGTGTTAGGTAAAACGTCTGTGTGATATATGTTTTCCATTTACATGAACGGCAGTACAGTTCAATGACATCGCGTCCACTGTCAGCCAGTAAATGAGATATATTTTCACAAGGGAAGGTTCAAAGGCTGAGGCCTACCTATCCTATGCAGGTGTTGAACCGTTGAACTCTTTTAGGTCAAAATAAAATATTTCTAAAATATTTTTTGTTATTTGACGGGTTTCGCCATTTTCATTCATGTGGGGGATTGTTGGAAAACCTTTTGAAGTTTCCTAAAAATTAATTAATTCCAGTAATTAATTTGGTACTTCAAACGAAAGGTTTCATTAATGAATGATAAATGGCATAATAAATGGCATTCTTATCTCTTTTATTTTCCCTCTATATATAGAGAGCTTTGTTTTCATCTGTTTTCAAGTTTAAGAAATAGGAAAAAATAATACACCAAGCGCTTGGTATTTTACTTCGGTTTTTAGAAGAGTTCAAACACTTTTGTGGTTCGTTGGTAACGGGTTTGGTAGTGCCCATTCTCGTTCGTTTTCCGTTGTATCCTGGGAAACAATCGTCTCACGTTCTACTGCACCTTCGGTAAGGGACGAATTTGTTTTAAGGATATTGTTGAAATCAACAAGCCTCGGAATAGTAAAAATTTGGCTTTCTGGAATGTCAGTGGCTTATTTCAGGGTCCGCTCGTGAGGGTCCGCTCAACAGCCTCTACCTCCGCTCATCAGCCTCAACCTCTGCCTGCCTCCGCTGTCAGCCTCTGCCTCTGCCTGCCAGCCCCTACCTCCGCTGTCAGCCTCTGCCTCTGCTGCCAGCCTCTGCCTCTGCTGTCAGCCTCTGCCTCTGCTCTCAGCCTCTGCTTTCAGGGTCTGCCGTCAGGGTCTGCTCTCAGGGTCTGACCTGTGGGTCTGATTTTCAGGGTCTGCCGAGAGGGTCTACTAGGCTGACTTTAAGCCTATTTTGGATTTCCTTGTAACTACCATAATTTTGCAATACACATTTATTATAAGAATATATCATACTTTCCACGTTTCAGGAAAATATGGTTTGATGATAAAATGCATAAAAGTTGATTGTCAGGTCTTTGATTCAAGTTCAGGAGTATATTTATTATAAGAGTCTAAGAGAACCGATGATTTTATTTACTTCGTTTAAGTTGAGATCGAATAATTTAACGGTGGAATTTCAAAAAAAAAATGCCACATGGATATACCACAGTGACAGTCCATTTATCAACCTTTGAAAGTTCCGAATAATATCTTATGATTACTTGAAATGAACTAATTCCCTGTATATACACGTCACTTTATTTTAGATTTTCTCATGACTGTATTTATTTATTTAATTTTCACTTAATCATAAAAATTTATAATAAATACAAAGTGAATTTTATATGTTCATTTTTTCCATAAATTTTTTACTAAAATTAGCACAGTGTCCACATTTTATACGAATTGAGCATATATTTTAAGTATTAATCTTATAAATGTTCCGGATCTTGTCGGTTTTATAGTCTAAATGAGACAATTGATTTACTTACACGTAATATTTATGTTTCATTCGTTTGTCTCTCGGTTCTCAAATAATATTTCTAATTCACTATGTAAAATCTAATAGTTAGAGTCTTTATTATAAACCACGGTAAATAAGAAAAAAATTATGAAATAATTTTTTTTTATAAATAATTCAAAATAAAATAACAAATAACAATATACCCGACATCTAAAAAATTGACTAGGTTTTGTTGACAGCTATTATTTAGATTTCTTATTTTAATAGAAAATTATGTTTTTATACATTGTAATAGGTTTTCTATTGTAATAATAATTTTTTATTATTTTATAATTTTATAATAAAAACATTAATTGTAGATATTAGGTGACATACATATACATCTACATATATATATATATATATATATATATATGTATATATATTAAAAAAAAGATTATAATATATCTTCTTATTATAATATGTAATAAAAAAATTAATTGTCGAATTATCTGTGATATTATTCAAAAATTAAACAATAATATAATATGTTTTATTGTTATAATAAGATTATTATTTAATATATTTATTAATTTAATAGAGTTTTTTAATTGTAATATGATAATATAATATGTTTTCTTATTATCATACAGTTCTTATAAAATTATAATATGTATTTTTATAATAATGTATTTCTTATTTAATAAAAAATTAATTGTAGAGATATTTTAATTTTATAATTAATAATAAAAAATTAATCGTACAGGTTAATTGTATAGAATAAGTGTCATTTATGTTTTTATTTTAATGAGAGATTATAATATGTTTTATTATAATATATATTTTTATTTAATTTTATAATTAATAATAATAAATTTAAATAAATATTAATTAATTAAATTAATAAGTTTCTTATTTTAGTAGTAGATTGTGTTTTTTTTGTTGGAGTCAGTTCTTGGAGCGTCAATCCGAATAATGTATTGTACATTATATTTTATTATTTATTAATAAAATAACTACATTTTCTTTTTCAACCTTATTAATGATAATGTCATTATGCATATTAGTTTAATATATAAATATGCTGAGAATGACATTTGTTAGAGTTTGTGTTTGAAGCGTCAATCTGAATAATGTATTGTACATTATATTTTATTATTTATTAATCAAATAACTATATTTTCATTTCAACTTTATTAATGGTAATGTCATTATTCATATTAGATTGATCTATAAATATGTTGAGAATGCATCGACCTTAAAATAATCATGTAGTAATATTGGACACTGGGTGGTCTAACATTGAGATAATATTACTATTATAAATATTATCAAAGTAAATATTCATAGTCGTTGGTTCTGGAATACGGTAAAATTCGTATAACCTATAAGACTAGCACATGTCGTATATTGGAATTGGAGTTCCAATGGTTTAACTCGATGTATCATGAGCAAAGGAAGCTCGCATAGACATGTGAGTATTCGTTGGAGCGAATACTGAATAACTCACGGGTGAATTATAATAGTTGGAATTACACACCACCGTCAATAGGAATCTCCTTCAGTCGAGTGGCATATGTGATCCTTTGACTATATGATACCATTGATTTTGTGTGTGATCTTCCACACTTTAATTCCATATATGTCAAAGATATTTCATGGTCTGACCGCTAGATGTTCGTTGAGTGTGGACTAATGCACTCGTTAATCAAGTGCGTATCAAGATAGGATTCGTCTCCCGTATGTGTTCCATAAGGGGTTAAGGTATTCATGTGAGTAAGTCACGATTCTTAAGATTTTGGCCAAAGCCGATCACCTATGACAGATCACATATATCAGAAATGGTATTTTGATTAGTTGTAAAGAATCGTGGACATGTCGACATGAGATGTGCGCCTCAAAAACTTGATGGTGTAATCTATGTTTCCTAAGCACAACTCGGATAGCTTAAGATGGAAAGATTATTAAACATATGTGATGACCTCGACTTGTATAGTTCAGAAAGGCTGTTCATGTTCTTCACGAATTTGGAGGTGGCCAAATTGCGTACATATAAGTCAAACTTATATGACGAACGTATCTAGACTTAGAGAGTCTCACAATATGAAGTGTACTCGTTGAGTACTTGGATAACTGATAATTTTTTATAATAAATAATATTTGATATTATAATTATCAACTAAAATAATTAAGTGTTATTGGATAACATTTTGGATTAATTGAATTAATCTAAAATCATACAAGAGTTTTGTTGTAATTTCATAAATATCTCTACCATTGGATGATATTTTGGTAATTACAAATATGTAATAGTAGGTACATTTGTCTTGTTTTAATTGGATTAAATCAAAGTGGTAGACATATGTGATTGGTCACACCTAATTATACATATTTGGACAAATCGGATCAAGCTCACCTAAAAGTTGATGAAGACTTTTATTAATTAAAAATTCTATAACTTTTGCTATAAAAGTCAACCTTGAGCAAGTTTTTAATTAAGCAAAAGCTTAAGAAAGTTAAGCTTATGAATGCTACAACAAGTAAGAATTAGAGATATTAGTATAAGTAAAAGAAGTGTTTAGAGAAGCTTTGGAAGTTCTCTACAACATTTCAACAAGAAGAAATCAAGATTGGATCTTAAAATGAAGATTGCTAGCATTGTATTCAAGATTGGATCATGGAGTATGTGGACGTTGGTTTTCGCCCGAGGTCTACAATCGAGATTTCGTTGAGAGGGGGCACTAGCGATCCTGCAAAAAAAAGAGGTAGGGTGAGCGTAGAGGGTCTACCCACCGGTGTGGTGGATGCCGTAGGCACTCCGACGCCCAAGTCAGTAGTGGAAATGAGCTATTAATGTTATAGGAGGAGGGGCAAGGCCAGAGATTACCTTGATACACGTGGACTGCCGTGAGGGCGGTAAATGAGAGATACTGAGAGCTATAGAGAGAATATTATTGAGCTATGAGAGTTGTGATTGCCTCTATTCTCTTCTGGATTTCGGTTTCTTTTATAGGCTATTTGAGGTGAGATTCATGAATGCGTTAATTGACATACGTTTTGTGTGTTGGTAACGGTCGTGTTATGAATGAGTATTATGGGCAGTCATGAAGACTGAAAATGGCTGGGTTATGAGGGGTATTTATGAGTCTGAGCGTTTCGTGGGCTGGCGTATGGTGGGCCTGAGACATGATCTTGGTACGACATTTTACTTGGGCTGGTGTAACAACGTTGGGCCGACATTCACTCCTTAAATTGGGCTCTCATGTTTGCTGGATGATAGCCCTTCCTTGTGGGTTTGAGAGGGCGATTTGGGCCTGGACCTCATTTTGGGGACTGTTTGGGGAGTCTGGGGTGCATTTAGTATTGGGCCTGAAGCAAAAGTTGAAATTGCCCTTGGACCAAATTTGGCCCGTACAGAGTCAAACTTGCTAACTTTGGAAGTTTTCTACAACATCTAAACAAGGAGAGAAAACTGGATATTGGAATCAACTTTACTAGATGAATTTGGACTTCTCTAAAACTATATTTTCATTAGTGTTTGATCTTCTCTAAAACTATATTTTCATTAGTGAATTATCATTAGTGAAACATATA
>SKCR01033424.1:0-100929 GCA_019454045.1 Zanthoxylum bungeanum | reverse complement strand
CGGATTGGCGCTCTGAGCACCAACCCCAACAGTTTTATGTGTGTGTTTAGGGCTGCTGTATGGGCTTTTTTAGGAGGTGTAGGGGCTGCTGTTTTCGGTTGTGGAGTGGGGGAGATGAAGAAGATTATTTCTGTTTTTCTTCTTGTTATTGCCGTGAGTTGTGTGTATCTTATCTGTATGAGCTAGCTAGGGTTGAGAAGGTTGGTGAATGGTTCTTTTTATAGGCAAAGGGTTAGGCTTGACAAGGAAAAGGATTTGATTTGGTGTTGGATAAGGGAAGTCAAAGATTGAGGGGGGACAAATCTTGGCTAGATAGGGAAGGTTGAATATTTAGTTTATGTTGATTAGGCATACAATATTTTAAGTTTGGGAATAATATATTGGTTGATTGATTTTAACTTGGTATGATTATATTTGATTGGTTTAGATTAGGTATGATATCTTTTAATTTGGTATGTGATTTTTAGATTTGTTTTGATTTCACCATGTGTTAAATATGTGTTTTAAGTGGGCTTGGGCGTGTGGGCCAAGGCTTGGGCGAGTTGGGCTTGATGTGAGGCTAGCAGCAAAACCAGAATTACCAACACCGTTCGAACGCCTCCTCGAACGTGGCACGAACGTCCGCAATCTGCCTGACGTTCGAACGAAGTAACGAACGCAGCACCAACGAAGACAGTGAACTTGTTTATTCTGAATTCCCCCTTCCGATGTCTGTTTTCCGTGACCTCCGTGACTTAAAAGGTAGTGTCTCCAAAATGAGACTCATCATAGGACTTATGTGTAAAAATGCAGTGCCTACACCCATACCTTCCATCTGGCCATTGGTGATATGACGATTACCCCCAAGGATTTTGCCTATCTGACCGGCATTCATTGCAAGGGGCGTCTGCTGGAGTTTGACTGTAGCCTCTACTCCCATACCGTCTAGAATGACTATATTCATCGTTTGTCGGGGGTCGCCCTCAAAGTTCATTCTGGGGTAGTTGCCTATAGCGAGCTACGAGCATAATGGGATAGAAAGAACCCGATTAGGGAGTAAAAGATAGAACAACTCATACAGTCTTTCGTGTTATACATGTTCGACTGCATCCTTTTACCAATGCCCCCAACTCCGTCGATTTCTACCTTCTATCCCCACTCCGTGATATGGACACTATGTGGGAGTGGTATTGGGGTTTTCGGTCGTGGCTGCCCTATATCGAGGACTGGATCAGTGTTGTCGAGGTAGCTTATATGTCCAAGGCTACGAATTCCTTGTAGAGGTATGTACATTTGCTTCGTTCTTTGCCTTTTATGTTATAATTGATTACTAATCCCAATTCTTCTTCCTTTTTGTCACAGGCTTAGGTATGAGGTCATTCCCCCAGTCTGTCTCGGTAGGACGTGTCAACTATGAGATCGTCGGAGTCCCACGATATAGGCGTACACAAAGCTCGATTGAACTAGCTCGCCTGGAATTTGGTGAGTCTTCTTTCATTTGCCTATGTGTGATTCTTTTTCTTTCCCTCTATCAGAGATTATCCATTTTTCCTTGTTCTCTTCCAGATCGACACGGCTTAGTGGGGGACCGCCATGAACGATCTGCCAAAGTCCTTTCACTCCTCGTTCCAGAAGAACAAATTGCATCTGCTCATTTGGGTTACCAACCAGAGACTTTGGTACTTAGGGGAGCGAGTGTACCGCTGGAATTTAGGCCATCGAGCTCACAAGGTTCTTGTCGCCCCACATCTCACTATGCTTTTCAGACTCAAGATCAAGGTAGATGATCTTATGGTAATTTTGAATGGCCTTCTAGCTGATGAATTCCTTGTTAATAGAGATTACCACCACTGGGTTGCTCTGTATTTCTCGTATCCTGCCCATATCTGACCCTCGTTGGGCCATCCAGATGTGTCTCATTCTACTGAATTCTTTCTTTTTAAGCTTTGTGTTCTCTCTATTAACATGTTTTTTGATGAAGACTAGCAGGAGAGGTCATGGGATGCGTCGCACACGTCCACTTTTTGATGTCGATGAGGAATAAGTGGAGGCTAAAATATCGGTGGATCCGATACCATCTAATTCTAAGCGATCTCAGGCTCGAACTTCTTCTAGGTAGACCCCATTATTCGTCTTCAATGTCGGCTCCTCTCGGTATCATTCACAATATTGTAGGATTTTAGCCAGATTCGACTTACATGATTCGCAATGCTGCTGGGGTAAACATGGTTCAGTCTTTATGTTTAGAGGGATGCATGCACTGACATTTACCTCCTCGGATGCCACGCATGTGAGTTTCTCAAATTGCCCATTCTCTTTTCTTTTACTGAGTTCTGGTACTAACCAAACTGTGTTGTAGGTGCCCGTTGACTTTACGGATCATTACTTCCGTTTGGCGCAGGCGCAAAGGTGGAGATGACCTCTCAGAGCTTTGTTTACCAAGTACTTGCAGATAAGAGTTACATGTATGCGTGTATACATGATTTCCTAACTTTCCTCTCGTATTTCCAACTGTAGGACCCTCATCATTGGTATGACTCATTGCACGAGTGCTCTTGGAATTGAGAGGTTCGTACGGAATGACTACATATATGTAATACATTGAGGTATCCCAAGCTAGACCTGATAGAGTCTGAGACTGAGAAGGGCTCTAATAAGGAAGGTACTGAAGATGAGGAGTCCGAGGAGTAGGGTAGTTTTTTTCCCATTTTTCCTTTTTATATCAAAATGACGTACCATCGCGAAACAAACTTTTGTATAAACCTTGAAGTTAATAAAAATATTATTTATTTTCAACTTGTTTTATTCATTACAATGTGCTTTTAAATTTGATCATATTAAAGTTATAGGTAACTCTCTGGATGGGTTACATTCTATTTCTACATAGAGGAACTGTACATTCCATGAACATTTTGAATATTATTTCAACAAAACATTAGCATTTTTTCTCAGTACATGTGTGCATACACTAATTGCTTTATTGTGAAGGATACCTCTGTCATTAGCTAATCCTTTCCGGGTTTCCAACTATGTATTGTTACTCACTTATCCCTAACTTTTGCCTAAATCATTTCTGGTTTAACGGGATGTGCTATAACTTTTGCTTAGGCCATCCTTTGCAGCTTTTTGGCCTAACAAGCCCTTTTTTTTTAATACAAAGTACTTCTTCAGCCTATCCAGGTTGATGGAGGTTGATAGGTTTTGTGAACTCGTTTCCTTCCAAATAAGATAATCACAATGTTCTGTTCTTCATGTATAACACCCACCTAACATATCAGGATCACATGAATCATGCACAACTAAGTTGGGTAATTTTCATGGTTTTGTTTTGTTTTTTAAATTTAATAACAGAAAAAAAAAACAACACAGGAAATGAAAAATATTGAACTATTTGGTACGTGGAATTATATCCCGAGTACAGACTATACTAACGTCCATTCAAAGTCAGCTATAAAATTTATATCCGGAATTCTATCCTATATACCAATGAACTCACAATACAAACAAATGAAAATAACGACTAGAAAAGCATAAGTAAAAAAAAACGAAAAAAGCGAAGATAAAATGCACACACATATGAAATGCAATGAGTCAAGGAGAATTGAACATCCCAATGGCTGACTGGAGGAACTCAAATCAGAGATTATAGAAAGGTTTGGAAAAGAGATCAGCTAATTGGCTCTCGGTAGGAACATACTCAATGAGAATAACTTTAGATGGAACCAAATCACGAATGAAATGGTGATAGATGTCAATATATTTGGTCAGGGAGTGTTGCACATGGTTTTTTGATATGCTAATAGCACTAGAATAAATCGAATCTTTTAATAGGATTCCTAGCATATTTGGACTGAGAGACAAAAATTGTTAGGGTTGGTGATCAGAGCGTCAATCCAGATCGTATTTATGTCCGATTCATGAATACGAGCAATATATTTTTCCATAATAGTACTTATTTATGGTTGCACCTCTTGTCTTTTATTATATATATTCGATCTAATTCATTAGATTAAAACTAAATCATGTTTAGTGATATATATATATATATATATATATTATATATATATATATATATATGACAAAGTCCCGATAATATATAACATAGTGCGCAATTACAACGTAGTTTCTAATTGACATTGGGAAGTGTCACTACTATAAAATATTATCAACTAAAGTTCCTGGTCAAGATTTACTAACACGGGTCGGTTAGTAAAAATCTGCTGAGACCAGTACATGTTTTATATCCTGACTTGGTCTGATGGTTTATCCCAATAAACCGTGAATCTCGGGAGACTCGTATAGACGTGTATGTGTTTATTTGATAAACACTGAATGACTCACCGAAGATTACCTAATAGATGGTACACCAACGTCAATAGGAATCTTCTCGGGTCGAGTAGCAAAGTGATTCTTTGACTTAAGATACCACTGTGGATATATGAGGTATCCTCCACACGTTGATGGTAGTCACGTCACCGATCTATTTAGATCATACCTCCGCTTTTTCGTTGGGTGTGGACTGATCCTCATGATATCTTGTGTGTATCAAGATATGATCCTTCAGTTCTGTGTACAGAGCATATGTATTCATTGTGGGATTAGCAATCCATTAAACCCATGGATCTGTGGTACACTGTAGAAGTGAGTTCTAAGTGTTATTATAAGATTTCTAATAGAATCGTCGACAGGATTATACCTATATAGATTTGACGTTAATATCTATATCTCTGGAATAATCCGAAAATCTGTGACGGATGGATTATTGATCGACGTGATCACTGACCGGCGTAATCACACGCGTATAACGCAAGCGCACGTATTGTTCAAGTAGTATAAAAAGTATCGATCCCATGAGGACTTAATACCTAAGCTATTAATAATGAAGTCAAATTTTTACAAGTATCTAATGTATTGATTGTTATTGGGTGGTGACTTTAAACTTAAAACAGAAAATAAAATTGTGCAAAAGGAAATTGAGGAAAATTCAATATTATTAAACTATACAGGGTTGTGAATCTTTCCAATATCTTTTTAAAAGATGAAGTGGTTATTTTACGTTTGTGTAATATATCGGTTTATTAACCTGAAACACGAAATTATGCAAAAGCCTCTTCCAATGGTCGGATACAAATACCCAGTGTAACTTAATTTATTATATTCGTATGTCACCCAAGTTATCTGAATTCATTAAGATTAAGTTCCAATTATGTCTACCCCCGCCTGATAGGTATATTCTCATCCTGTAAGAAAATCTATTAAAGGGTTAAATATCCTCAAGGAAGATCGTTGGCTATTGAATCTAGAGTTTAAACCTAAAATCCCTTTTCCAAGTTCATTTCAAGTTTACCGAATGAATCTTATTTGCCATTTAACAAGAAGCATTAAGACTAAGGCTCAATAAATAAACCTTTATATTACCCAAACCATAAAATAACCACTTGTTAACCGGTGATATTGGAATTCATCACAATCCCAGATAACTGACTTAGTTACGACACATATTTACGGGCAGTAAAAGCTTAAATAAAATAAAGGACATAAAGTAAATTGCTGGAAATTAAATACTGAAAAGTAAATGACGGAAAGTAAATGCTGAAAATTAAATACTGAAAATTAAATGCTGAAAAGTAAATGCTGAAAGTAAATTGCTAAAAAGTAAATGCTGAAAGTAAATTGCTGAAAAATAAATAAAGTAAAAGTACAATAAAAGAAAATACTGAGGTAAAAGGATCCACTTTTATTACTTCTATTTTAGATATATCCCTTAATATAATATATTAACCTTGTATGATGATTACCAACTAGCCATATAGGCGGTATCCAGATTAAGTCAAATTAATAATTAATTACCAACCGATCAATTAGGCGGTATCCAGTTTAGTCAGGTTAAAACCAATTTCAATATTTACCAACCGACCATAAGGCGGTATCCGCATTAAGTCACGTTTTAACTAGTTTATATATTATATTTAAGGGAGATTAATCTAAATATTAGTAATAAAAGTTTTACCTTTTACCCCAGCAAGGGGGAGTTACCTCCTCATTACTGAAAAGTAAATGCTGAAAAGTAAAAAAAGGAAAGTATTGTGCGTAAAAGTAAATTGCAGAAAGTAAAGACTGAAAAGTAAAGAAAAGAAAGTGCAAATGCGAAAATTAATTACTGAAAGGTGTAAATAAACAAACAAGATACAATCTTCTTAGTATTCTTAAGGAATTACATAGAAGAAAATATGAAATTTACAAATGAAATGGCTTGGTATTTATAAGCAAAATTTTGCCTACACCAATTTCTCCACTAAACATGGCACCAAACATGGCACCAAATCCTCTACCAAACATGCAAGCATGTTTGGTGGAAATTTGACAATTTTCATTATTTATTTTTTTTTTTGTTTTGAAAATGACTTTAATAATTACACAAAACACACTTACGAATATTTTATCCATTTCGGTCTTACAAACTTCAGAATTTGAAAATATTTAAAACTTCAAAGTTGTAGATCCTTGTGTTTTCTCTAATCTGGAACTTGAATCAGCTCACTCGGATATCGGATGAAAAAGTTATGGCAAAATACCAAACTTGTGCAAAATTGGAATTTAGGACTGCACTTCTTGACGCGTATAGTAAATTTCCGTTTTCGCCATTTTTTGCTCAGGATTTCATCGTTTTAGCCCCGAGTTGATTCCATTAAGTCTCGATACTTTATTTATCTGCAAAACACATCAAAACACATCAAAACGTTCATCAAACCCGAGAAACTAAACAAAATATTAGGTAAAATGGGCGGTAAATATTGATATATTTTCCGCTCATCACACCCCCAAACCTAACATTTTGCTATTCCTCGAGCAAAACAACAAAATAAAATACAATAAATAATTAAAATTAAACTAAGCCACTTTCGTAGGGATCACGGTTGCATTTAGCGTATGCAACAAGCCTTTAAACCCCTATGTGTCCCTAGTGGACGAATTATAGTCTCGTGAGGGCTTACAACAACGATACCCACAAACGTCTTATAAAAAAAAAGATAATAAAACTAATGCACACAAAAGCAAAAAGAAAAAAGAAAAGAGAATAAAGAAGTTAGTGACTAAACAAATGAAACTTTTTATCTAAGGTAATAGTTGTTTTGTTTCTTTCTAAATTACCAAATAAGTAAATTCTCTGATTATTTTTACCATTCTTCATACACACAGCGAACAAGATATTAATCAAGTCATTGTGCCCACAATAGTCACAAGCGTAGTTGAAAAGAGAGTAATATTTTTAGAAGCACACATTCCTCCGGGAGGACGATTGGGGCTTTGTCCTAAAGTTATATCAGAATTCACACCTTTTTTTAGCAATTGAATATTTTTTTGATTTTTTTTTTCTGAATTTTTATTTTTTTTTTGCAAAAAGTAAATAAAGAAATATCTTCAATCCATGTAACGAGCTTTGGGCCAGAGACTCCCAAATCAGTTGGCTTTAGGGAACTAGGTGTTAAGACACCCTTACAGACTTAATTACTCCGATTTCAGCTGTCTCTTTTTATTTTTATAACATCTTTGATCCATGTAGCGAGCTTTGGGTCAGTGACTCCCAAACCAGTTGACCTTAGGGCACTAGGTGTTAAAACACCGCTACAGACTTAATTACCCGGATCTCAGATGTACATTTTTTTATCCCATCGCTTTTTAGATGCTTCCTCCAATTTAACTAGAGCATTGAATATTACAAATTTTTCAATTACTACGCATGTCTGTATGTTACCATGTATGTTGATAATACCTCTCAACTGAGCATATGAAGATTCATTTTAGTCAGTATTATGGAGAATTCACAAATTAAATAATTTAAAAGAAAATAAACAAAAATTAACTTGTTACGAAATAGGTTGAGATACGTCTCAGGAGTGGAAATTCCTTACACAGCTATCTCACACTAATTTTACCTGATTAATCATGTTAAAAAAACACAAAATATTTTTTTAATTTTTGTAAAATTTTTAATTTTTCGAAACTTTTGACTAAAAAAATAACAAAATAAAAACAAGATGCTAATTAACTATTCCCCTCCCCCAAACCTAAATGAGACATTGTCCCCAATGTCATAAAAAGTAGAGAAGCGTTAAGAAACTGTACCTGGTTAGCTGAAATTCTACATCTAAAAGGAAGATTAAAAGTTAAGATCCAGATTTATCTGACGCTTCTTACCATGATCATTATCTGACCAGTTTATCTTGGAAAAGATAGGGTCAATTTGTGGTTCAAAAGCTAAGATTTGGTCAATTAAATCTGGGGCAGTTCTAGCAGTAAAGATGAGTTCTTTTACAAGTTTTGACACGAACCCATTCCTCTGGGCATCATCAAGAAATACACAAAGAAAATCATAAAATCCATCAGCATTGTACAGTCCAATCGGTTTCTGGTGTATGTTCAAGTTCGCACAAGATAGTACTGTAAAAATTTCCTCAATTGTACCCAAGCCTCCTGGCAAAGCAATAAAAGCATCAGCATGATTAATCATTTCTATCAGTCGTTCAGACATACCTGGCATGATAAATTCCTCTCCGTTTGATGATTTGATAAGATTCGCCTCCGCCAAAGGTTTTAGGATGATTCCCAAAACTTGACTGCCTCCTTCCTGTACAGCCTTTGAAACGATCCCCATTAGTCCAAGATTGCCACCGCCATATACTAAGTGCATATTCCTTTCAGCTATGACTCGACCCAAATCTTGTGCTGCCGCTACGAATTCTAGTTTAGAACCAACACTAGTACCGCAAAACACACAGATATTTACAACTCGTCTTCTTGAAGTGGCTTCCATTTTTATCTGGATTCTTTCAAAAGTGCAATGATGAGTTGAATTTATAACACCTGAAAAGGGTGAGTAAAAATAATAGCACTAGTATCTTCCAAAGGACGATTATTAGTTAAACAGTAAAATATATCGTGAAAGTCAAAAAGTCTGGATCCTGTCGGAGAAAATAAAAGAAAATAACAAAACTATTCACATTATTAGATATATACAAAGAGAAAATAATGTTTACAAGAAAGTAATGGCTTGAATGACGTCTATGCGTCAGGGACAAGCTTCCCATCCAATTTTCTTATAAATTGGCAAACATGGTCTTTTAAAGTCAGATTCCCGAGACTGAACTATTGTCTTTCTTTTCGGAATTGTGTATATAGCATGTGAATTGCATGATGTACATATCCATTGGAATGCATCTCAGGAGTCTTAGATATGTCATTCATAGACTCCTTACTAAAGTCATCCATAATGAATTTAATTTTATATTCACAGTTATCAGATACCATTCCTAAAGAACGACAACGAGTATTACATGTCACGCGAGCATATTTATAGGAAACACCCATTCTTTTAGCTCTTCTCTTTTTAGCATAGGTGCTTTTTCCTAAACCATGCAGATATGAAATAAAAGAGTCAGATGACTCACCTGCCAATCGGACCCGTGCTTCAATAATCCAATGAATATCATTAGAAATACCTTTGATCATCAGTAGTCTCATCCGTTCCAAGCGAGCTTTGTAGACTTTCATCAGAGAGTTTTGAGGGAGAGAAGGAAATTTCTTGTGAAGAATTGCGAGAGCATCTTCCATCCTGAAATGTGACTTTACCTGCACAAATTAAACACATAAAATTAAAACACACCAAATCACAATTAATACACAAATTGCATGGGTTGCCTCCCAGCTAGCGTTAAGTTTAAAGTCGTCAGCTAGACATGACTGCCCGAACGTTAGGCTGGATCTGAAAGTGTGACACTTTCTTTTTGTCACTCAATTGATTCTTCCCAATAGTGCTTGACACGCTTATTTTTAACCTTGAATGTTTTATTGGAGTTGGGATCATGTAACTCAACGGCTTTATCTGGTAAAACCTTGGTGATTAGGAATGGACCTGACCACCGTGATTTTGGCTTCCATGGGTAGAGTTTTAACCTTGATTTGTTTAACAGTACCCTCTGCACTGGTTCTAGTTGTATGCGCACTAACTTCTCATCATGTCTCTTATTGGCCTTCTCTTTGTATAGTTTGGCGTTCTCAAAAGGCTGTACGGAAATTCCTCCAATTCTTTGAGCTGGTGGAACTGTTTCTCTTCTGTTACTTGTAGTGCAAGAATAGGCTTCTTCAGTACGCAATACTCTTTATCTTTAGGCTCCACAGATAATTTTTCAGTAGAACATTGCATTGCTTTGGAGTTCTGGATGGTACTATGTATCAAATCAAGTCTGAAACATTCCTCCTTTTTTTTGTCATCCGAGAAATTCATGGCTTTGAAAATATTAAATGATACTTCTTGGTCATGTACCCTAACCGGTGTAATCACACGCGTATAACGCAAGCGCACGTATCGATCAAGTAGTATAAAAAGTATCGATTCCACGAGGACTTAATACCTAGCTATTAATTTTATGAGGCCAAATAATTACTAGTATCTAACAGATTGATTGATTGACTGGGTGGTGACTTTAAACTTAAAAACAAGTAAATAAAATTGCGCAAAAATAGGTTGAGGAAAATTCAAATTTATAAAACTATCCAGGGTTGTGAATTCTTCCAATATCTTTTAAAAGATGAAGTGGTTATTTCAAGCTTGTGTAATATATTGGTTTATTAACCTGGAACACGACAAATATGTAAAAGCCTCTTTCGATGGTCAGATATAAATACCCAGTGTAACCCAATGAATCATATTCCTATGTCAACCAAGTTACCTGAATTCATTAAGATTAAGTTCCAATTATGGTTACCCCCGTCCGACAGGTATATTCCTATCCTGTAAGGAAATCTATTAAAGGGTTATCTATCCTCAAGGAAGATCGTGGGTTATTAAGTTTAGGGTTTTAAACCTAAAATCTCTCTTCCAAGTTCATTTTAAGTTTACCAGTTCAATCTTATTAATGGCCAGTTAACAAGAAGCATTAAGACTAAGGCTCAATAAATAAACCTTTATATTACGCAAACCGTAAAATAACCCCTTATTAACCGGTGATATTGGAATCATCACAACCGCAGATAACTGGCTTAGCTACGACACATATCTAAGGCTAATAAAATCTTAAATAAAATAAAAGACATAAAGTAAATACTGGAAATTAAATATAGTAAATGCTGGAAATAAAAAAATGTAAAAGTACAATAAAAGAAAATGTTGGGGGTTAGAGGATCCACTTTTAATATTTCAAAATTAGAAATCTCCCTTATTCTCAATGTTTACCGATTAATTAACAAGACCATAAAGGTGATAATTTCATTTGTCTCAATTAAATCCAACCGACCATATAAGCGGTAACAAGGTTATTACCTAAACCGACCATATAGGCGGAAACTACGTGTGAAATGAAAAACCGACCATATAGGCGGTAAATAAGGTTGTCACCTAAATCGGCCATATAGGCGGTAACTAATTAATCCAAATTTTAATTAAAATAAGGGAGATTAATCTAATTCATTATATTAAAAGTCTTACCTTTTCACCTCAGTAGAATGAGGTTACCTGCTCATGCTGTAAAGGAAAACACACAAAATTTTATTAAATAAATAAAAAGAAAATACAAGAAAACTTAAATAATATACAAGACACTTTTCTTTAGATTTTCATGGAGAAACTCCTCCAAAGAAATCATGAAAAATTTACAAAGTTAAGCTTGGTATTTATAGGAAAATCTAAAGGCTTCCACCAATTTCTCCACCAATTGCTCCACCAATAGCTCCACCAAACATGGCATCAAACATGGCACCAAACATGGCACCAAATATGGCACCAAACATGCAAGCATGTTTGGTGGAAGTTTGACAATTTTTACTTTTTTTATTTTATTAATTTTATTTTATATTTTGAAAATGACTATAGTAATTACAAAAAATATACTAGATTATTCATCAATTTCGGCCTTCCAAACTTCAGAATTCGAAAATATTTAAATCTTCAAAGTTGTAAATCTTTGTGTTTTCTTTAATCTGGTACTTTAATCAGCTCAATCGGAAATTAGATGAAAACTTTATGGCCAAAATACCAAACTTGCGTAAAACTGGAATTTAGGACTGCACTTCGTGACCCGTATAGTAAATTTCTGTTTTCGCCATTTTTTTCTCTGGATTTCATCGTTTTTGCCCCAAATTGATTCCATTAAGTCCCAATACTTTATTTATCTACAAAGTACATAAAAACACATCAAAACGTTCATCAAACCCGAGAAACTAAACATAATATTAGGTAAAATGAGCGGTAAATATTGATATATTTTCCGCTCATCACACCCCCAAACCTAACATTTTGCTAGTCCTCGAGAAAAACAACAAAATAAAATACAATAAACAATTAAAATTAAACTAAGCCACTTTCGTAGGAATCACGGTTGCATTTAGCGTATGCAACAAGCATTTAAACCCCTAATTGTCCATAATGGATGAGTTGTAGTCTCGTGAGAGTTTACAGCGACGATACTCACAAACTTCTTATAAAAGTAAAAAGATAGTAAAATTAATGCACACAAAAGCAAAAAGACAAGAGAAAAGAGAATAAAAAAATTAGTGACTAAATAGGTGAAACTTCTTATCCAAGTCAATAATTATTTTGTTTCTTTCTAAATTACCGAATAAGTAAATTCTTCGATTATTTTTACCATTCTCCATATACACAGCCAACAAAATATTAATCAACTCATTTTGCCCACAATAGTCACAAGTGTAGTTGAAAAGAGAGTAATATTTTTGTCCTAAAGTTTTATCAGAATTCACACTTTTTTTAGCAATGGAAATTTTTTTATGATATGTTTTTATTTATATACAATATCTTCCATCTATGTAGCGAGCTTTGGGCCAGTGACTCCCAACCAGTTGGCTTTAGGGCACTAGGTGTTAAGACACCCCTACGGACTTAATTACTCAGACTTCAGATATATATATTTTTTGCAACATCTTCGATCCATGTAGCGAGCTTTGGGTCAGTGACTCCCAAACCAGTTGGTTTTAGGGCACTAGGTGTTAAGACTGTTGGACAAAATGACCCATAGCGTCACTGTTTGTACAGATCATTGTGTTTTTGTAGCAAATTAACTATGTGACAAGGAAATTGCACTCTCATCATTTGTGATTAGATCACCATAGATATATAAATGAAGAGAGGTCCCTGTGATTAGTTCCTGGACTGAGAATGATATGAGACAGTATCAGTCCCCGAAGGATTAATCATTAAATATCCCTAGCCGGAGTATTATCGAGACTGGACATCGATAATGCAAAATAGGCTAGTATTGCACTTGTGTGCGTTGTGAGGGCACAACGACATAGTTCTCATATATATAAGTATTGGATACTTATGCAAGTGCGATAGGAGGTCGTGTTTCACCGATGGTACGGGAAACAGCTTCGCTCTGGATAGACCCCTCGGAATCCTAATTGGTATTATGACTATGTGTCTATGGGAGGCCGAAATCAAGGTAGGTGTGTATAGTCTTAACCTGAGACTTACATCGCTAATACTTACGATAATCGATAGACTTTGGTCTTGGTGGTACATGGCTTTAACCGGTTCTGCGTACACCACTTCTGGGTTTATCAGAGAGTCGTAGTGTATTGGGTGTGATGTCAAGACGGAAGTATCACTTCAGTCATAGTGGAGATGATGTCACGCAGGATACGATATTAGTGCTCTTAAGTGTTGCGCAACCATCGGGATGTTATGACTAGGTCATGCATATCCGATTATAGAGACTAGTTACCAGACATCCGATATGTGCTTCGGACGGGGCAGACACTTATCCAGCCCCAGCCCTAGCACGTGACTATCCGATACTGGGCCGATATACACAATACTACGGTATACTACGCTTGATACAGATCTATATATTCATGTAAGAATATTTCTGGAGAATTGGGTAGGCATGGTACTTTGCTAGAAGCCAACCTTGTCTTGTAAATCGGTATAAACGTAGTACGAGGTACTTACGTGTTCAGATAGTCCGACGACCGTATTTACTGCCAACATATCCGGAGATCTCATGGGTCGGTTCCTGAAGATTCACCGATGACGTATGACTCGCACTTTAATTAATCTGGGATTAATTCGATGAGAGAGAAAATTAATCTGGGATTAATTACGGAGATATTTTATCTCGGATAAAATATCGTTAAAAAGAGAGAACGATTAATTTGGAATTAATCGATAAATTAATATATTCGATATATTATAACGAAATTAGATTTCGACGCGGAATTGAAATTAGATTTTAATTCGGGCGAACGAATTAATTTAGAATTAATTCGTTAGCGATATGAATAGTGAATTCGCTAGGCGTAATCATTTAATTACGACGCGACGGAAAATTCGTTAATTTGGAATTAACGAACCCAAGCCCGGGATTGTTTGCGAGCGCATTGGCATTTCGAATTCGAGTGCGGCACGCAAGTCAAATCAAGCGTCAAATCGCAAGTCACATCGATCATCAAATCACATGTCACTTTGAGTGATGTGACATTTGAGTGATTGATGTGAGTTGATTTGTAGTGATTGACAAGCATTTAATGTTTTTTTTTTAAATTGAAAAAAGGTAAATGGTTTATTATTTTTTGGGAAAATATAAAACCAATTACAATTTTCTCTTTTTCATTAATTCACTCTCTCTCTCCTTCACGGTTTTGGCACTCTTTGGAGCCAAAAACCCATCATCTTCTCTCTCGGTCTTGGACCGATTTCTTCATCTACTTTTCTGGTTTGACCGATCAATGAAGGAGAAACAAATGATCTTGTTGCAAGATCTATGTGCTAGCACACTCATGAAGGAATACAAAGGTGTTAGGGAAGTGATTTCGTGAGCAAGGAATCACCTTGTGAAGCTTGGAGCTTGGAGCATCAATGGAGGACCACCCAAAGCTGAAAATGGAGCTGCAGTTCACTGCCATTGCCGAGCTTGGAGGGAGGGAAGAGGCAGAAAACATGAAGTGCGAATTTGGTCCATCTTGTTGCGTCTCTACCGATCAATGTGAGTTATTCCGCACCTCCTTTGATATGTATTCAACTCGTTTATGCATTATAAATGATCTTGGGACTTGATTGAAACTCAACAATGGTATCTTGAGCCATTTGTGCATAAAACGAATTTAGGGTTCTTAGCAAAATTTGGGGCTTTTTGATTTAAGCATGATTTTGACAAATTGTTTGTTTAAGAATGCTTGTATATGAATAAATTAGAGTTATATGTAATCAATTTGAAGAAAAATTAATTGGATTGATTTTCCCCAATTTGCTTATTGTTGGCCAAAACTTTAATTTGGGTAAACTTGATTTTGAGCATGTTTAATGAAATTGGATGATTTAGAATGCTTAAAGTATGTTTAATTGAGGATTGATTGGATCAATTTGTTGAAAAAGTGTTTGGAACAATTTTCCCCAAATTGCTTATGTTGGCCGAATTTAGTAAGTGCCCTATTGTCTTGGATTTTTGATTTTTTGTTCATTGGATGACTTGGAAATCATTTAGGGATGTTGAATTTATGTTTGATTGGGTTCAATTGGATTGAATTTGATTTGGGCATATTTTTCCCCTTTGGCCGAGACACTTGAAGCATGAAATTGGGTTTGATTTTGATCAAATTATGTTGGACATGATTCATTGATGTTAAGCATGATTAATTGGACAAATTTAGTGTTTTGGAAACTTTGATTTGGGTAATTAATAATGCTATACACTTTAGGTAATTTAATTGGGAAATTTGGAATTTTTGGAATTAAATTATTGGGCCTTAAAATTGGATTTGGGCTTTTAAAGTTGTTATTGGGTTTATTGGACTTTGTTGTACAAAGTTGGTTTAGGCCAAAATTGGTTGGATCCAATTAGGCCCAAAACCGCTTCCAAAAGGCCCAAATGCGACTAATGAACCTTTAACGTTTAATTGGGCCTAATGGGCCTAAATTAATTTATGGGCTTATGGGGTAACTCCCGGATTGGATTTTGGTTATTCGGTTTGACCCGAGTTGACCAAAAGTCCACGCCTTGAAGAAATTAATTAAAAGCCCATTGGACTTTAATTAAATTAATATTGGATATTAATCGGGCTTTGAGACCCATAGGGATTAAATTTGGAATTTAAGTCGTAAAGGTTTATTTTATAAAGTGTAATATTTAATTTGGAATTAAATAATGAATTAGAATTAAATGCGTATTAAATTGGATTTAATTATGTAATTTAATTTAATTCGTAGAATTAGTACTTTAAGTACTTATTCGCAAAAACGAGTTTGACTCGAACAAAATCAAATCGTTGTTTGAACATTGGATGATCACTAATTATCAAGATTAATTAATTGGATTAGATTGATTGATAACATGCTTGAGTGAATACATGGTTGTGATGCATGAATAATGTATATCAGATGGATATTAGATGGGTGGGGCAATTTTAGAAATTGTTGTAATAAATTTGATTTATTAATTGGACCTGCGTGTCCAGCCTTATCTCCTATTTCTTTGTATTCTCTTCTCACCTATTCCCCTCAATGTAAATGAGGTTTCTTTAGAAGTGTAGTGTAACGGGTAGAAGAAATATTTGTGCTAGCGGGAGAGAGAAAGTGAGAGATTTGATCTAGGATCAATGTGTAAAATATCCATCCGCATATCATTATTATTTTATCATATGCGCTTTATTATGTGTTTAGAATGCATGTTTAAGGGTGTATGATGATGAGACCTTAACAAAGATAATAAATTGGTTGCCAATTTGCACACGAAAAGCCCTCATCAAATATCATGCGTCTTTTCCTTCCATTGAGTGATTCTTGCTCAAGATCCTAGATTGGCATGGGTTGTTGGCCAAAGTCAAGCCCTTGTCCGTCGAAGATGTGTTTGAATCACGAGGCTTTGTTCCATATTGGTGTCATGTCCAAGTTGTGGTTTGTTGGCCAAAGTCAAGACCACTTCTTGTCCATCGACATTGATTACGAAGCTTCCATGGTCAATGGGTCCGCGCTTGACTGGGATCACTAGGTTTGTTGTGCCAAAGCCAAGACCTAGTTGATTCAGAGGAAAAAGGTTAGGGTATATATTCGATATATAGGCATATATAAGATATATGTTTAGGACTTGGATGTCCACCTACTGGATCTAGGAATTGGATTGGATCCAATTGATCTTAGAGATCTACCTAGTTAATTATCATACAATTTGTTGGCCAAAGTCAAGATTGTGTGATATTTAACGGGATCCTAGCCCACTAGGAAACACGGTTTCCCGAGTACTCGACAGAGGGTTGGAGGCTCGACGAAAAATAGTGGGAGACAAGAATTGAATTTGCAATACTCATTCAATTACTCGCCATACGCGCTCATTTAAATTATTTCGTCATTAGATTAAATGTTAGTTGGACTAATATTTAAATTGTTGTTTTAATAAACAGTTGGACTGTATTATATTTGATTATATATAATTGGATTATATTAATCAATATATTTGAATTAATTAATTTCAGTTTACAGTTGATTTTATAATTGGATTATAGTAATCAATGTAATTGAGGTTAATTAATTTAGATTATATTTGATTATATAGTTGGACTATTATAATCATTATAATAAATAGTACCACAAATCGTTGATTAAATAGTTGGACTATTAGAATCAAGATATAAATGAAAGATTAATGTTTAAGACATAATCCTGGGTGAAAATGTATTTAAACGACTTTAATTTTCAAATTGGGAATAAATAATAGGTTACTTTATTTGATAAAATAACTTATTATACCTTAAACCCAAAATTAAGCAAAATAAGTAGAGCATAAAATCTTTGGAAGATTTATGTGATGATGACTTTAATGCTTAATTTAATATACTTGTCATAAATCTAATTTTAGATTTAAGAAGTATTAAAATTGCAATTTATAATTCTTGGAGAATTAATTGACTATTCTAGAGGAGATAAAGTCAAAGTTTGCAATTCGGCATGTAGCACGAGGTGCACATCGTTTCGATATTCTAAAAACCCAAGGCTTGGCCTAAGGTTCCTAAAATATTGAAAAGGATAATTGACATATACCAAAGGGACTACCATTTGGATATGGCAGACACGAAGGAATTAAAGAAAGGGCAAGGCTCTGACTTTAAAAATGTTTGTCAAAGTTATGTTCACAACTAGTATTGAAATTAGATTTTAAATACTTAGTGTGGTACATAAAATATATGAATTGATGTTCAGAATCTGCTTTGAGCAGGATACTGACTTCAAGCTGAGATTGCTCTGCGAATCGGAAACGGGACGAAAGTCGCTGTTTCGACCGTAGATACCTAAGTTTAGGAACTACCCTTTGGGTGTGTACTTAAATTAGGAACTGTTATAATGTAACTAGTTTGACTAGAGACATTATCTCTATATCAGTGTTTAATCCATTGTGGATAAACCTTTATATTCTAGAACACTCAGTGTTTCATTATATAAGATGATACTGAGATAAACACATTAGATGTGAATAACAGAATTTATATTTTGAATATAATAAAAATCTCAAAACATATAAAATGACAAATAAATAGCTCAAATTGATTTGATCAAATAGAGACTTATTTGTGGCATTGTTGTCTAGGACAGAATTAAACAAGACTCGTATATCCGCACTTTCGAAGAGTGGGTACTCGGACTGTTTTGATTCCAATCAAATAAAGTCTACGAATCTAGTTTAATGGGCAATGTGCCTAAAACACTATTTACTTAGTAAAAGTGTAAATGCCACCGATCTATAAGCCCTAGTTCATAATGAAGCAAGTGGGCCCATGTCTAGCTAGGCTAGATATGGATATGAATATTTCGTGACCTATACAGATGTGGCATCGCGTAATGGTTGTGTGTTTCTTTTGAAGAACACAAATCGGAAACTTTTAGAGTTTCGACACGAAATAGACAAACAGATCGGCTATAGTATTATACCGTCACGGTAAGACCGTAATGGAAAATACTTAAGCAATAAGTTTCTTATATACTTGAAAGAGTATAGTATTCTTTCAGATGAGGACTCCTCCCGGAACACGTCAAAGTGACGGTGTGTCCGAACGGATTAACCGAATCATGTTAGACATGATAAGGCTAATCATATGAGTCGCTCTGAGCTACCATTTCTTCAACGGATAAGTTTTAACAGTGCAATAACTTATTTAGAATAAAGTTCTATTAATAATTGTTTGACAAATATCATATTAGATATGAACAGGAAAGAAACCGGGTTTCTCATTCCTGACCATTTGGGATGCTAGGCATATGTTTGGATAATACCAAACTAAACCTAAATTGGATAAGTGCCAAATTTGTTATCCTAAAGGAAACCATAAGTATAGTACTTATAAATCTCACATGAGAACAATATGATTGTTACTCACCATGCGATTTTCCTAAGAGGAATACCGATATGCAGTGGTCAGTGGGAGGATGGTGATACTCGATGAAAATCGGAGTAATACTGTTCGAGGCACGAAATCCTTAATGGAACACATATAGTTCATCAATGATGAATTTATACCATTAATCTTCGAATACACAAGAACCGCGTAGATCGGAGAGAATCAGAAAACAACCTAGGGTATGGGTTTCTGATCTCACCTCATAAAGATGTTAATCTTTTAAGGTATACCAACTGATTACGTATGAGGTAGTGATACAAGGTATCGACTCCCTATTATGACAAAGTGTCATGAGTCCAAAATGGATTCCATGTATATCAAAAGTTTGGATACTAGTTGATGTACCATAAGACATTGTGCCTGTTGGTACTTTATAAGTCTTCAAGGAAGACATACATGGAAGGCAACATACCAACGTACTAAGTAGGCTTGTAAAGAAAAGGTAGAGTTATCAACATTGTGTTGATTCCGACGAAACCTTTTACCTGTTGCCATTGTAAATCCATTTGGATAATGCTTGCTAAAGCTGTGTATTTCATTTATGAAATATGACAGCTTAACGAAAATCGCTTTCCTGAAAAGGAAACCTTTCGGAGGATGTTTATAACATCCTGTCGGTTTTGTCGTACCATAACAAGCAAACAAGGTTTGCAGGTTATTCGATCCATGTTTGGATTGAAGCAAGCATAGGTTCTAGGAATTATCGTTTTGATGTAATCATAATGGAGTATGATTTAATTCAAAACGAAATGATTCTTGTGTATATAGGAGGTTAGTGGGAGCGCACTGACAGTGAAATTCCCAATAAAGCAATTGGTGAAAGCTTGGCTTTCATAGATATTCTTTCATAAGAAATTATCCGTAGAATTCTGGGGAGTAACAACCTTTATTCAAGGAATAAAGATCTACTGGGATAGATTTGGAGTTGTTAACACTCTCTGGAAATTGTACATTTAAAATGTACTTGATATGGTGTCTCATACGCTTTGAGCATATGGAGTCACAATCAGGACAATCCAAGTGATAGTCATTGGATTGAAGTTAAGGACATCTATTAGTATCTTAGAGAACTAAAGATGCTGTCTTAAATTATGGAGTAGGAGAACTTAAAGTGACCAGGATCACTGCTGCAAGTTTCCAAACCGGTAAATACTGCGGTACTATAAAGTTTGAATAACAGGACAGTGAGCTGGAAATATTCCGAGCAAGATAACTGTTGCCGAATAAACAACAAATGCGGATTATTGCTGCAGCTGAGGCAGCAATAGAAGCCATTTGGATCGATAACAAATCTAATTAGATTAGATATAGTTCTTTTAGCAGCTGAGCTAGGCGTCAGCACAGGCTAAGGAATTAAAGGTCTCATCGACGATCCAGATATATACTTCGATATTCATCTGATTCGTTCGGATCATACATCATGGCGATGTGATGATCGTGTAAATCGCGTCAGACGATAATCATGCAAATCCGCTGACGAAAACCTTTCCTCAGCAATTTGAGCGAACCGTTCATAGTTCGGGTGTGGGACACTTGAGTGACTGGCTATGTGCCAAGTGGGAGATTGTTGGACAAAATGACCCATAGCGTCACTGTTTGCACAGATCATTGTGTTGTTGTAGCAAATTAACTATGTGACAAGGAAATTGCACTCTCATCATTTGTGATTAGATCACCATAGATATATAAATGAAGAGAGGTCCCTGTGATTAGTTCCTGGACTGAGAATGATATGAGACAGTATCAGTCCCCGAAGGATTAATCATTAAATATCCCTAGCCGGAGTATTATCGAGACTGGACATCGATAATGCAAAATAGGCTAGTATTGCACTTGTGTGCGTTGTGAGGGCACAACGACATAGTTCTCATATATATAAGTATTGGATACTTATGCAAGTACGATAGGAGGTCGTGTTTCACCGATGGTATGGGAAACAGCTTCGCTCTGGATAGACCCCTCGGAATCCCATTGGTATTATGACTATGTGTCTATGGGAGGCCGAAATCAAGGTAGGTGTGTATAGTCTTAACCTGAGACTTACATCGCTAATACTTACGATAATCGATAGACTTTGGTCTTGGTGGTACAGGGCTTTAACCGGTTCTGCGTACACCACTTCTGGGTTTATCAGAGAGTCGTAGTGTATTGGGTGTGATGTCAAGACGGAAGTATCACTTCAGTCATAGTGGAGATGATGTCACGCAGGATACGGTATTAGTGCTCTTAAGTGTTGCGCAACCATCGGATGTTATGACTAGGTCATGCATATCCGATTATAGAGACTAGTTACCAGACATCCGACATAGACCCGGCCACGGTTCCGGTTCGGAACCGGAACCGAACCGGACCGAACCGGTTGGAACCGGAAGGTTCCGGTTCCAACCTGTTCCGGTTCCGGTTCCGGAACCGAACCGGAATGGGACCGGTTCGGTTGGGGTTCCACCCCAACTCGAACCGGTCCGAACCGGTGGAACCGTACGGTTCCACCGGTTCGGACGGTTCCAACCGGAACCGAACGGTTCCGGTTGGAACCGTCGGGTTCCTGTTGGAACCGTAGGGTTCCAACAGGAACCCTAAGGCCCCAACGGCTACTAGCCGTTGGGGGCCTTATTACCCCAACGGCAGTAGCCGTTGGGGGATGCAGCAGGGAGCCGTTTGGCTCCCTGCCAAAAAAAAAATAAAAATAAAATTATAAAAAAAATGTATTATATAAAATAAAAATTACTAATGTACCCCTAATAACGGTAATAAAACGGTTATATTTAGGGGCATTTTTGGTATCAAAAAAATTCTAAAATTCTATAAATAGAATTCATTTTTCATAATTTCATCACACCAATTTCTCAACTTCTCATTTTCTATAAATCTCTTATTCTCAATCTTACTTCAATACAATTCTCTTATTTTAGTTGTTAATTAATTTGTTATCACATTCGGCATTCGCATCGCAATTATTCAAATGGCAAGCTCATCCGAGAACATAATGTCAAATATGCCGACCCAAGAGAGCGGCCCCAGTGTCAGTGCACAATCACGAGAGAGAGAGACGTTAAGGCTCGGTCCTCCGATATTTTCAAAATTCATTTTAATTGGAACGCCTAGACGATGGTTCACAACGAGCAATTTGCAACTATTGTGGGGTTATCTATAAATTTTCTGGTGGATACGGAAATATGATCAAGCACATGGAGAAACATCATCCGGTTGAATTTGGCATTGATACGACGCAGACTCAAATGGCCAGGTACGCATCATCTAGTAGAGGTACGAGTAGTGTAGATTTATTTAAATATTCTGATGCAAAAAATAGAGAAGAATTTGCGAAATTAACATGTATGGCACATCTTTCTTTAAGCTTTGGTGAAAAACTTCATTTTACTAATTACGTGCATAATGCTTTAAACCCTGCTGCATGTAGAATGACTCGAAAACAACAAAACGTCATATTTTCAAATTATATAAAGATGGTAAAATTATTTTAAATGAAATATTTAAAGAATGAAAGGTCGTATTTCTATATGTTCTGATATTTGGAGTGACCATTGGCAAACACACTCATACATGGGTGTGACTTGTCATTGGATTGATGCATCATTTACCATGCAAAAACGACTCATTGCATTTAGAGTTTTTGATGACCAACATACTGCACATAATATTTATAGAATGATGAAGGTAATTTTTGATGAATATGGTTTAGGAGAAAAAATTTTAACAATTGGATTTGATAATGCATCTGCAAATACTGCATCCATCAATGATTTAAAAGAAATATGTCAACCAAATTTAGGGGGTCGATTTTTTCATATTCGTTGTACATGTCATGTCCTAAACTTATGTGTGCAAGACGGTCTATCTAAAATTATTATCCTTCCTTGATCCTATTAAAACGGCACTTAACTGTATTTGGTCATATTCTCAAGTTAGGAGGGAATGGACCAAGTTTTGTAAAATAAATGGTATTAAACCGATTAAATTTTCTAGAGATGTTCCAACACGTTGGAATTCTACTTATTTTCTTTTATGTCAAGCACTTCAATACAAAGATGCATTATGTAGTTTTTTTTCTCAACATGTTCAAAATATCACACTTTATCCTAGTCAATGGGATATTTGTGAAAGAATTTTAGATATTTTAAGAGTTTTTAATGATGCTACTTTGGTTTTTAGCGGTGTTTATTATCCCACTGCACATTTATTTCTTCTTGAAAGTTTGAATATTGTTGGCACTCTCGATGAACATGTTGACAGTGACAACCCTAATGATATTTTTGCTCGAAGCCATTACTGTTATGAAGGTAAAATGGTTGAATTATTTTAGAGAAATTCCTTTACTTTATCTTATTGCTGCTGTTTTTGATCCTAGATTTAAATTAGAAGGTTTGAATGGTGGTTTACAAGCTTACTATGGTTATTTAGGAATATTAGATGACATTGATATTACGAGCATAATGACGAATTTAAGAAGTGATTTAATTATTTTATTTAATGATTATATTGTAAGATATAACTTAGGAACAATAGGTCAATCTAGTAGCGAACCGGTAATTCAACCAAGACTTAGCGCAGGGGATCGTTGGTTATTGCAACGAAATAAAAAATCTAGGGATACGACAACAACTAATAACCCTGAATTAGATAATTATTTATCTACAAATTTTGAGTTTTCTAATGAAAGTTTATGCAGTAAAAATTTTAAAATCCTTGAATGGTGGAACCGGCATCAAAATATATATCCTGTTTTATCTATTATTGCTAAAGAGATACTGGCAGCACCTATTTCCACCGTTGCGGTTGAGCAAGCCTTCAGCTTGGGAGGTAATATATTGGAAGCTAGGCGATCTTCATTACATCCAAGCACTCTAGAAGCAACAGCTTGTGTGGATGATTGGACTCGAGCTGATCTGAGACAACAAGAAGATGCCCCCGATGATTTTGAAGATTTGTTCGATAATGCTTCTGCATCAAGTGCAAGCGGAAGCTGCGGACCCGGAGCCGAAGGATCAACTGATAATGATGATTGATAAATGTAAAATTATAATTTACAAAGGGGATATGTCTTAAACTTGTAATGGAACTACGTGAGCTTTGATTCCTCTCACCTTGGAGGATACGTAGGCAACTTAAATTTTAAAAAAATTTAAGCTCAAGCTCTTCAATGTAATAAATTTTTTTTTTATTATAAATTTAATCATTTTTTTTAATTAATAATTTTTTTTTTATTTAATGATTTGACTCCTCTTATTTTTATTTTAATTAATTAAAAAAAAAAAATAAACCGAACCGAACCGGAACCGAACCGTTCGGTTCCGGTTCGGTTCGACTTTCCGGTTCCACTTAAGTGTGGAACCGGACCGAACCGGATTTAACCGGTTCGGTTCCGGTTCCACACTTGTGGAACCGGAAACCGGCCGGTTCGGTTCGGTTCCGAACCGGAACCGAACCGCCGGCCGGGTCTAATCCGACATGTGCTTTGGACGGGGCAGACAATATCCAGCCCCAGCCCTAGCACGTGACTATCCGATACTGGGCCGATATACACAATACTACGGTATTACTACGCTTGATACAGATATATAATTCCTTATGTAACAATATTTCTGGAGAATTGGGTAGGCATGGCGCTTGCTAGAAGCCACCTTGTCTTGTAAATCGGTATTATAAACGTAGTACGAGGTACTTACGTGTTCGGAAAGTCGACGACCGTTTTATTACTGCCAACATATCCGGAGATCTCATGGGTCGGTTCCTGAAGATTCACCGATGACGTATGACTCGCACTTTAATTAATCTGGGATTAATTCGATGAGAGAGAAAATTAATCTGGGATTAATTACGGAGATATTTTATCTCGGATAAAATATCGTTAAAAAGAGAGAATGATTAATTTGGAATTAATCGATAAATTAATATATTCGATATATTATAACGAAATTAGATTTCGACGCGGAGGAATTGAAATTAGATTTTAATTCGGCGGAACGAATTAATTTAGAATTATTCGTTAGCGATATGAATAGTGATGATTTGCTAGGCGTAATCATTTAATTACGACGCGACGGAAAATTCGTTAATTTGGAATTAACGAACCCAAGCCCGGGATTGTTTGCGAGCGCATTGGCATTTCGAATTCGAGTGCGGCACGCAAGTCAAATCAAGCGTCAATCGCAAGTCACATCGATCGTCAAATCACATGTCACTTTGAGTGATGTGACATTTGAGTGATTGATGTGAGTTGATTTGTAGTGATTGACAAGCATTTAATGTTTGTTTTTTGAAATGAAAAAAGGTAAATGGTTTATTATTTTTTGGGAAAATATAAAACCAATTACAATTTTTTCTTTTTCATTAATTCACTCTCTCTCTCCTTCACGGTTTGGCACTCTTTGGAGCCAAAAACCCATCATATTCTCTCTCGGCCTTGGACCGATTTCTTCATCTACTTTTCTGGTTTGACCGTCAATGAAGGAGAAACAAATGATCTTGTTGCAAGATCTATGTGCTAGCACACTCATGAAGGAATACAAAGGTGTTAGGGAAGTGATTTCGTGAGCAAGGAATCACCTTGTGAAGCTTGGAGCTTGGAGCATCAATGGAGGACCACCCAAAGCCGAAAATGGAGCTGCAGTTCACTGCCATTGCCGAGCTTGGAGGGAGGCAGGAGAAACATGAAGTGCGAATTTGGTCCATCTTTGTTGCGTCTCTACCGATCAATGTGAGTTATTCTGCACCTCCTTTGATATGTATTCAACTCGTTTATGCATTATAAATGATCTTGGGACTTGATTGAAACTCAACAAAGACACCCCTACGGACTTAATGACTCGGATCTCAGATGTTTTTTTTTTGTGCAACATCTTCGATCCATGTAGCGAGCTTTGGGCTAGTGACTCCCAAATCAGCTGGCTTTAGGGCACTATGTGTTAAAACACCCCTACGGACTTAGTGACTTGGATCTCAGATGTTTTTTTTACCCCATTCCTTTTTAAGATGCTTCCTCAAATTAAAGTAGAGCACTGAATATTACAAAATTTTCAATTTACAACTCATGTCCGTATGTTACCATGCATGTTGATAATACCTGTCAACTGAGCATATGAAGATCCATTTTAGTCAATTTTATGGAGAATTCACAAATTAAATAATTCAAAAGGAAATAAAAAAAATTAACTTGTTCCGAAATAGGTTGAGATACGTCTCAGGAATGGAACTCCTTACACAACTATCTCTCACCAATTTCACCCGATTAATCAAATTAAAAAAACGCAAAAACACAAAATATTTTTTTTTATTTTTGTAAAAATTTTCAATTTTTTTGTATTTTTCGAAAAATTTTGGACTAAAATAACACAATAAAAACAAGATACTATTAACTATTCCCCTCTCCCAAACCTAAATGAGACATTGTCCCCAATGTCTTGGTAGAAGAAGAGTCTAGAAGATAGTACCTGGTTAACTGAAATTCTACATGAAAAGTTAAAGGTTAAGATCCAGATTTATCCGATGCCTCTTACCACGATCGTTCTCGGACTAATTTATCTTTGAAATGATAGGATCGATTTGTGGTTCAAAAGCTAAGATTTGATCAATTAAATCTGTGGCAGTTCTGGCAGTGAAGATGAGTTCTTTTACAGGTTTTGACACAAACCCATTTCTACGGGCATCATCAAGAAACACACAAAGAAAATCATAAAATCCATTAACGTTGTACAGTCCAAGCGGTTTCTGGTGTATGTTCAAGTTCGCCCAAGATAACACTGTGAAAATTTCCTCCATTGTGCCCAATCCACCTGGCAAAGCAATAAAAGCATCAACATAGTTAATCATTTCTACCAGTCGTTCAGACATACCTGGCACAATTAGTTCTTCTCAGTTTGATGGTCCAATAAGATTCACCTCCGCCAAGGGTTTTGGGATGATTCCCAACACTTGACTGCCTCCTTCTTGTACGGCCTTTGAAACGATCCCCATAAGTCCAAGATTGTCACTGCCATATACTAAGTGCATATTCTTTGGAGCTAAGACTCGACCCAATTTTTGTGTTGCCGCTACGTATTCTGGTTTAACACCAACACTAGTACCGCAAAACACACAGATGTTTTCAACTCGTCTTCTTGAAGTGGCTTCCATGTTTTACTCTGGATGCCTTCAAAAGTGCAATGATGAGTTGAATTTATAACACCTGAAAAGGGTGAGTAAAAATAATAGCAGTAGTACCTGCCAAATGACAATTATTAGTTAAACAGTAAAATAAATCGTGAAAGGTCAAAAAGGTATGGATCCTGTCGGAGAAAATAAAAGAAAATAACAAAACAAATCACAATTATTAGGAAAAGACAAAGAGATATAATATTTACAATAATTTACAGCTTGATTGACTTCTATGCATCAGAGACAAGCTTCATATCCAATTTGCTTATAAATTGGCAAACAATGTTTTTTTGAGTCAAATTCCCGAGACTTAATTGTTTTCTTTCTTTTTGGAATTATGTATGTAATTTGTGGATGGCTATATGAACATATCCACTAGGATGCGTCTCAAGAGTCGAAGATATATCATCTAAAGACTCCTTACTCAAGCCATCCCTAATGAATTTAATTTTACCTTCATGATTATCAGACACCATTCCTAAAGAACGACAACGAGTATTACAATTCCGGCGTGCACATTTATAACAAACACCCATTTGCTTATCTCTACGTTTCTTTGCATAGGTGCTTCTTCCAAAACCAGGCAAATAAGAATTATAAGAATCAGAATACTCACCTGCTAATCGGACCGTGCTTCGATTACCCAACGAATGTCATTAGCATACCTTTGATCATCGAAGTCTCATCCGTTCCAAGCGAGTTTTGTAGACTTTCATCAGAGAATTTTGAGGGAGAGAAGGAAACTGCTTGTGAGATTTGCGAGAGTTTCTTCCATCTTGAAATGACTTCACTTGCAAAAACTAACACATAAAATAAAACACACAAATCACAATATATACAAAAATTGCATGGGTTGCCTCCCAGCTAGCGCTAAGTTTAACGTCGTCAGCTAGACGTGATTGCCCGAACGTTATGATGGATCTGAAAGTGTGACACTTTCTTTTTATCACTCAAATGATTCTCCCCAATAGTGCTTGACATGCTGGCTGTTAACTTTTAATGTGTTGTTGGACTTGGGGTTGTATATCTCAACAAGTCTGTATGGTAACACCTGAGTAATCACAAATGGACCTGACCACTTTGATTTCAGCTTTCCAGGAAAATGTTTTAGCCGTGAATCATATAACAACACCTGCTTTCCTATCTCCAATTGTCTGCGCACTATTTTTTTATCATGCCATCTCTTGGTTTTTTCCTTGTATACTTTGGCATTTTCATAAGCCTGTAGGCGAAATTCCTCTAATTCATGAGTTGGTGAAGTCTTTTCTCTCATGCAACTTGTGGATCAAGATTTAACTTCTTCAGTGCCCAATACACATGTGTTCAAGTTCAACTGGCATATGGCACGCTTTTCCATACACCATTTGATATGGGGACATACCAATAGGTGTCTTGTAAGCTGTCCGGTAGGCCCATAATGCGTCATCTAGTTTTTCAGACCAGTCATTCCTTGTTGATCCAACGGTTCTTTCCAAGATTCTTTTGATCTCCCTGTTTGAAACTTCAACTTGCCCATTTGACTGTGGATGGTAAGCAATGGCAACTTTATGAGTAACTTCATATTTAGATATAAGTGTATCAAAATATCTGTTGTAGAAATATGTGCCACCATCGCTGATGATTGCCCGAGGTGTTCCAAAGCGAGTGAAAATATTCTTTTTAAGGAATTTGATCACCACTTTAAAATCATTTGATGGCAGTGCAATTGCTTCAACCCATTTGGAGACGTAGTCTACTGCAATCAGTATGTACAGGTTTCTGAATGATGGAACAAAGGGTCCCATAAAATCAATCCCCCACACATCAAATATCTCAACTTCCGAATGTTTTGCAAAGGTCCTTCATTTGTCCTGGAAATATTTCCCGTTCTCTGGCACCTGTCACATTGAAGAGCAAATAGATAAGCATCTTTTAAAAGAGTGGGCCAGAATAAACCTGATTGTAGGACTTTGGCTGAGTTTTGTTTCCACTGAAGTGTCCGCCATATGGTGATGAATCAAGTGTTGCAAGACACTGTTGACTCTCCTGTGGAATACACCGTCTCAGTAATTGATCAGCACAACGTTTGAACAGGTACGGCTCATCCCAGACATAGTGCTTGACTTCTTTGAAGAACTTCTTTCATTGCTGAGTTGTCCATTCCAACGGCCATTTTACTGATACTATGTAGTTGACATAGTCAGCATACCAAGGGACTTCCTGTTGTTTAATGAAAAACAACTGTTCATCTGGAAAAATTTCTTTGATTGTCAATTCTTTGCCAGATGTTTCTCCATTCTCGAGCCTCGATAAGTGATCTGCCACTTGGTTTTCTGTCCCTTTCCATCTATAATCTCCACATCAATTCTTGCAGAAGAAGTATCCAACGGATCAATCTGGGTTTGGCATCTTTCTTCACGATCAGGTATTTGATTGCTGAATGATCTGTGTAGACCACCACTTTGGGACCCAACAGATATGAGCGGAATTGTCAAAAGTGAACACAACTGCGATCAACTCATTTTCAGTGGTTGTGTAGTTGAGTTGAGCTTCATTCAGAGTTCTGCTGGAGTAGTAAATGGTGTGGAAAACATTTGCTTTGCGTTGTCCCAAAACTGCACCTAAAGCAAAATCACTAGCATCGCACATCACTTCAAATGGATGGGTCCAGTCTGGTGCTATAATGATGGGAGCAGAAACACGCTTTTGTTTCAGGATCTCAAAAGCTTTCTGGCATTCTTTGGTGATGTTGAAAGGCACATCTTTCTCCAGAAGATTGCACAGAGGTTTAGCAATCTTGGAAAAGTCTTTGATAAATCTCCCGTAAAAACCTGCATGTCCAAGAAAGCTCCGAATGCCTTTTACAGATATTGGTGGAGGTAATTTTCAATTATCTCGATCTTTGCTTTGTCTACCTCGATTCCCTTTTGTGAGATCGATGTCTAAGAACAATGCCTTCCTGCACCATAAAGTGGAATTTCTCCCAGTTGAGTACAGGTTGGTATCTTCGCATCTTTGTAACACATGTCCAGATTTTTGCAAGCAGTGGTCAAAAGAATCTCCAAACACAGAGAAGTCATCCATGAAAACCTCCATACTCTCTGCCAACTTGTCTGAGAAGATAGCCATCATGCAACGCTGATGAAATATGGCAGGAGCATTACATAATCCAAATGCACCCTGCGAAAGCAAAAATTCTATAGGGACATGTAAATGTGGTTTTCTCCTGGTCTTCTGGGTGATGGCAATCTGATTGTACCCTAAGTATCCGTCCAAAAAGAAATAGAACTCATGTCCCGCTAATCTGTCCAGCATCTGGTCAATGAATGGCAGCGAAAAATGGTCATTCCTTGTTGCCTTGTTCAGCTTCCGATAGTCCATGCATACTCTCCATCAAGTCACTGTTCTTGTTGGAATCAGCTCGTTCTTTTCATTTGTGACTACAGTAATTCCTCCTTTCTTTGGTACACACTGCATAGGACTCACCCAAGTGCTATCTGAGATAAGGTAAATGATGTCAACATCCAACCATTTGATGATTTCTTTCTTCATGACTTCCTTCATGATTGGATTGAGTCTGCGTTGATGCTCCACTGTGGGTTTGTACTCATCATTCATCAAAATCTTGTGCATGCAAAATGATGGACTAATGCCTCAAATGTCTGCTATAGTCCAGCCAATGGCTTTCTTGTGTTCCCGTAATACTCTCAGCAAATTTTCTTCATGCTCCAATGTTAGCGAAGAAGAAATAATCACACGTAATTCAGAAGAGTTTCCAAGAAATGCATACCTGAGATGGCTCGACAGTAACTTCAGCTCCAACTGTGGTGGCTCTTCAATCAAAGGCTTGATTCGATCTTTCTTCGGAAGTTCTAGACTTTCCACTGGTGGTGTCGATTTGAATCGGAATGGCTTGTCAAGATAGTTGATACATTCCAGAATTTCAGCATCTAGCTTGTTGTCAGTCATGTTGGTGATGCAAGCTTCAAGTGTATCCGTGGGATTTGGCTCAGTATCCTGAACGATACTATCAACAACATCAATTCTGAAACATTCTTCTTCATTTTCATCGTTAGGGAATTTCATGGCTTTGAAAACATTGAAGGTAACTTCTTGGTCCTGAACTTTCATGGTTAGTTCTCCTTTTTGTACATCAATCACAGTTCGTCTTGTAGCAAAAAATGGTCTCCCAAGGATGATAGGTACATCTTTGTCTTCTTCCATATCAAGGATAATGAAATCTGCTGGGAGAATGAGTGAGTTTATCGACTTTGACCAGCACATCTTCAACGACTCCTCTCGAAAATGTGAGCGTTCGATCAACAAGTTACAGAGAGACTGAGGTAGGCATTGCTTCTCCAATTTTCAGTTTCCTGTAAATAGAAAAAGGCATTAAGTTAACACTTGCACCTAAATCACATAAAGCCTTACCGATATAATGTTCTCCAATGGTGAATGGTACAGTAAAACTACTAGGATCTTTCAACTTCGGAGGAAGTTTCCTCTGAATGATGGCACTGCATTCTTCTGTTAATGCTACTGTCTCGTAGTCTCCCAATCTTCATTTTCGTGAAAGAATATATTTCATGAATTTGACATAGCTGGGAATTTCTTCCAAGGCTTCTGCAAATGGAATGTTGATATGCAGCTTTTTGAAAACCTCCAAGAAATGAGCAAACTGACTGTTCTTCCTCGGTTGCTCAATTTCTTTTTCTGAAGACGTTGTGGAAAATGTGGAGGTGAAGTGATTTGATCTTTTTCCTTTGCTTCTTTTTCCTCCATCTGTTGCTCTGCTTCTTTTGGAACTTCTTCAATGGATGCTTTGATTCCAACATCTTTGTTGATTTCAGTACCATTTTTCAGAGTAATGGCTTGACATTGTTCCTTCCCTTGGTTCCTTGGATTTGGTTCTGTGTTGCTGGGAAGATTCCCTGGCGGTCTGTAACTCTGAGCATTGGCCAGTTGTCCAATTTGATTCTCCAGTGCTTTAATGGAAGCAGATTGGCTTTGATTGAATGCTGTTTGGGCTTGAAACATAGCATCGTATTTTTCTTCTTGCTTTTTGAACATCTCTGCAAACCATTCTTTCATTTCTGGTTCTTTTTCATACTTCTGGCCTTTGTTCTGCTGTTGGAATCCAGGTGGTGGATTATTCTTTTGCCCTGAATTGTTGCTCCATGAAAAATTGGGATGATTCCTCCACCCTGGATTGTAGGTGTTGGAATATGGATTGTTCCCATGTCTGTTGAAATTGTTGACATAGTTCATGTCTCTTCTTGTTGAACTGGTTTTGGTGCTCCTCCATATGGTGAACTTGTGGATCCGGCGATGTTTACAACTTGCGTGCTAAGTATTTCCAGATATTTGCATATCTGATCAAGCCTAGTATTCACTGCTGTGTTGGCTCCCTTCATAAATTCCTGTAATTCTTTGAATCATGCTCCTATCTGTTGGCCATAACGAATTATTGTTAGCCATTTCTTCGATTAAGTCTCATGCTTGATCTTCTCCTTTGCCATCAAAGCTCCTCCAGCAGCAGCATCAATTGTGGTTCTTATCAATCCAGAAAGTCCATTATAGAAGGTTTGGACTTGTAGCAATTTGCAATCTCATGGTGAGAGCATTTTCTGAGCAAATCCTTGTACCTTTCCCAAGCTTCGTAGAGAGATTCTGAGTCATGTTGCACAAAGGCGATGTGATGTCATTCCTCAATTTTGCTGTTCTAGCTGGTGGAAAATATTTTGCAAGGAATTTGGTGGCTAAAGTGTTCCAAGTTGTAATGGAACCTGCTGGTAGTGAATATAGCCAAGCTTTTGCTATGTCTTTCAAGGAATATGGAAAAACCCGCAGTCTCATTACTTCTTCAGCTCCTCGGTTGTAATTGAAAGTGTCGCAAACTTCCAGGAAGTTGCTGATGTAGGCATTAGGATCTTCAGTTGCATTCCCCCCAAACTGAACTGACTGCTGAATCATTTGAATGCATTTTTTGATGTCACACGTATTTACTGGTAAGGGAGGAAGTACAATACAGGAAATGAAGCCGTCAACCACCGGAATGGTTCTGTCTCGAATGGGAATTGGTGGTGCAACTTCCAAAGGTTCAGGTTCCATGTTGACAATTACTTCTTGCCCTTCTCGCCTTTCTCTTCTCAACTGTCTGATGGTTCTTTCAATTTCTGGGTCAAGCGGTCGGAGTTCAAAGCTTCTGGTTCGTCTCATGTAGTGTCTAAGAACCTGAAACACAAGAAAACAAAAACAATAAGTAAAAATAAATTAGATACAAGTAAATGTAACCTCAAAACTAATAGTGAAAGATAAATAAATCCCCGGCAACGGCGCCAAAAACTTGACCGGCGTAATCAAACGCGTATAATGTAAGCGCACAAATCGTTCAAGTAGTATAAAAAGTATCGATCCCACGAGGACTTAATACCTAGCTATTAATTTTATGAGGCCAAATGATTACTAGTATCTAACAGATTGATTGATTGACTGGGTGGTGACTTTAAACCTAAAAACAAGTAAATAAAATTGCGCAAAAATAGGTTGAGGAAAATTCAAATTTATAAAACTATCCAGGGTTGTGAATTCTTCCAATATCTTTTAAAAGATGAAGTGGTTATTTCACGTTTGTGCAATATATTGGTTTATTAACCTGGAACACGACAAATATGTAAAAGCCTATTTCGATGGTCAGATACAAATACCTAGTGTAACCCAATTAATCATACTCCTATGTCAACCAAGTTACCTGAATTCATTAAGATTAAGTTCCAATTATGGTTACCCCCGCCCGACAGGTATATTCCTATCCTTTAAGGAAATCTATTAAAGGGTTATCTATCCTCAAGGAAGATCGTGGGTTATTAAGTCTAGGGTCTTAAACCTAAAATCTCTCTTCCAAGTTCATTTTAAGTTTACCAGTTCAATCTTATTAATGGCCAGTTAACAAGAAGCATTAAGACTAAGGCTCAATAAATAAACATTTATATTACCCAAACCGTAAAACAACCCTTTATTAACTGGTGATATTGGAATTCGTCACAACCCCAGATAACGGGTTTAGCTACGACACATATCTAAGGCTAATAAAAGCTTAAATAAAATAAAAGACATAAAGTAAATACTGGAAATTAAATAAAGTAAATGCTGGAAATAAAAAAATGTAAAAGTATAATAAAAGAAAATGGTGGGGGTTAGAGGATCCACTTTTAATATTTCAAAATTAGAAATCTTCCTTATTCTCAATGTTTATCGATTAATTAACCAGACCATAAAGGCAGTAATTTCATTTGTCTCAATTAAATCCAACCAACCAAATAGGCGGTAACAAGGTTATTACCTAAACCGACCATATAGGCGAAAACTACGTCTGAAATGAAAAACCGACCATATAGACGGTAAATAAGGTTGTCACCTAAACCGGCCATATAGGCGGTAACTAATTAATCCAAATTTTAATTAAAATAAGGGAGATTAATCTAATTCATTATATTAAAAGTCTTACCTTTTCACCCCAGCAGAATGAGGTTACCTGCTCATGCTGTAAAAAAAAACACACAAAATTTTATTAAATAAATAAAAAGAAAATAAAAGAAAACTTAAATAATATACAAGACACTTTCCTTTACAGTTTCATGGAGAAACTCCTCCAAAGAAAGCATGAAAAAATCACAAAGTTAAGCTTGGTATTTATAGGAAAATCTAAAGGCTTCCACCAATTTCTCCTCCAATAGCTCCACCAAACATGGCACCAAATATGGCACCAAACATACAAGCATGTTTGGTGGGAGTTTGACAATTTTTACTTTTTTATTTTATTAATTTTATTTTATATTTTGAAAATGACTATAGTAATTACACAAAATACACTGGATTATTCATCAATTTCGGCCTTCCAAACTTCCGAATTCGAAAATATTTAAATCTTCAAAGTTGTATATATTTGTGTCTTCTTTAATCTGGCACTTGAATCAGCTCAATTGGATATCAGATGAAAATATTATGGCCAAAATACCAAACTTGCGCAAAATTGGAATTTAGGACTACATCTTCGTGATGCGTATAGTAAATTTCCGTTTTCACCATTTTTTGCTCTGGATTTCATCGTTTAAGCCCCGAGTTGATTCCATTGAGTCCCAATAATTTATTTATCTACAAAATACATAAGAACACATCAAAACGTTCATCAAACCCGAGAAATTAAACAAAATATTAGGTAAAAGGGGCGGTAAATATTGATATATTTTCCGTTCATCATACCCTCATGGTTAGTTCTCCTTTTTGTACATCAATATTGGTTCGACCTGTAGCCAAGAATAGTATCCCGAGGATGATCGGCACGTCTTCATCTTCCTCCATATCAAGCGCGTATAACGCAAGCGCATGTATCGTTCAAGTAGTATAAAAAGTATCGATCCCACGAGGACTTAATTCCTAAGCTATTAATGAATGAAACCAAATTTTTACAAGTATCTAATGAATTGATTGTTTGATTGGGTGGTGACTTTAAACTTAAAATCAGAAAATAAAATTATGCAAAAGGAAATTGAGGAAAATTCAATATTATTAAACTATCCAGGGTTGTGAATCTTTCCAATATCTTTTTAAAAGATGAAGTGGTTATTTTACGTTTGTGTAATATATCGGTTTATTAACCTGGAACACGAAATTATGCAAAAGCATATTCCGATGGTCAGATACAAATACCCAGTGTAACTTAATTAATCATATTCCTATGTCAACCAAGTTATCTGAATTCATTAAGATTAAGTTCCAATTATGGCTACCCCCGCCCGACAAGTATATTCCGATCCTGTAAGGAAATCTATTAAAGGGTTATCTATCCTCAAGGATGATCGTGGGCTATTGAGTCTAGAGTTTAAACCTAAAATCTCTTTTCCAAGTTCATTTCAAGTTTATCGAATTAATCTTATTAATGGCTAGTTAACAAGAGACATTAAGACTAAGGCTCAATAAATAAACCTTTATATTACCCAAACCATAAAATAACCTCTTATTAACCGGTGATATTGGAATTAATCACAACCCCAGATAACTGACTTAGTTACGACACATATTTACGGGCAGTAAAAGCTTAAATAAAATAAAAGACATAAAGTAAATTACTGGAAATTAAATACTGAAAAGTAAATGACAGAAAATAAATACTGAAAATTAAATACTGAAAATTAAATGCTGAAAAGTAAATGCTGAAAAGTAAATTGCTGAAAAGTAAATGCTGAAAAGTAAATTGCAGAAAAGTAAATAAAGTAAAAGTACAATAAAAGAAAATACTGAGGTAAAAGGATCCACTTTTATTACTTCTATTTTAGATATCTCCCTTAAAATAATATATTAAATTTGCATGATAATTACCAACCAGCCATATGCGGTATCCAAATTAAGTCAAATTAATAATTAATTACCAACCGACCAATTAGGCGGTATCCAGTTTAGTCAGATTAAAACCAATTTCAAAATTTACCAACCGACCATAAGACGGTATCCTCATTAAGTCACGTTTTAACTAGTTTATATATTATATTTAAGGGAGATTAATCTAAATATTAGTAATAAAAGTTTTACCTTTTACCCCAGCAATGGGGAGTTACCTCCTCATTACTGAAAAGTAAAGAAAGGAAAGTATTGTGCGTAAAAGTAAATTGCAGAAAGTAAAGACTGAAAAGTAAAGAAAAGAAAGTGCAAATGCGAAAATAAATTACTGAAAGCTGTAAATAAACAAACAAGATACAATCTTCTTAGTATTCTGAAGGAATTACATAGAAGAAAGTATGAAATTTACAAATGAAATGGCTTGGTATTTATAGGCAAAATTTTGCCTACACCAATTTCTCCAAAAATTTCTCCACTAAACATGGCACCAAACATGGAACGAAATCCTCCACCAAACATGCTTGACAATTTTCATTATTTATTATTATTTTTTTTGAAAATGACTTTAATAATTACACATAATATACTTCCAGATGTTTTATTCCATTTCGGTCTTGCAAACTTCAGAATTCGAAAATATTTAAAACTTCAAAGTTTTAGATCTTTGTGTCTTCTTTAATCTGAAACTTGAATTAGCTCACTCGGATATCAGATGAAAGAGTTATGGCCAAAATACCAAACTTGTGCAAAATTAGAATTTAGGACTGCACTTCGTGACGCGTATAGTAAATTTATGTTTTCGCCATTTTTTTGCTTCAGATTTCATCATTTTAGCCCCGAGTTGATTCCATTAAGTCCCGATACTTTATTTATCTGTAAAACAAATAAAAAAACATCAAAATGTTCATCAAACCCGAGAAACTAAACAAAATATTAGGTAAAAGGGGCGGTAAATATTGATATATTTTCCACTCATCAATCACTCACATATAACGCAAGCGCACATATCGCTCAAGTAGTATAAAATGTATCGATCTCATTTGGACTTAATATCTAAGTTATTAATTTGTGAAACCAAATGTTTACGAGTATTTAATAGATTGGTTGTTTGATTGGATGGTGAATTTAAAATTAAAACAAGTAAATAAAATAGTGCGAAGTAGATGAAAGGAAAATTCAATATTATTAAACTATCTAGGGTTGTGAATCCTTCCAATATCTTTTAAAGATGAAGTGGTTATCTCATGTTTGTGTAATATATCGGTTTATCCGATGGTCAGATGAAAATACCCAGTATAAACCAATTAATCATATTCCTATGTCAACCAAGTTATCTCAATTCCTTAAGATTAAGTTCCAATTATGGTCACCCTCACCCGGCAGGTATATTCCTATTCTGTAAGGAAATCTAATAAGGGTTATTTATCCTTAAGGGAGATCGTGAGCTATTGAGTCTAAGGCTGAAACCTAAAATCTATTTTCCAAGTTTATTTTAAGTTTACCAAATCAATCTTATTAATATCCAGTTAACTAGAAGCATTCAGTTTAAGGCTCAATAAATAAACCTTTATATTACCCAAACTATAAAATAACCCCTTATAAACCGGTGATATTGGTGTTCATCACAATTCCAGATAACGGGTTTAGTTACAACACATATCTAGGACTAGTAAAAGCTTAAATAAAGTAAATGACATTAAATAAAGCTTGGAAATTAAAAAGATAAATAAACAATAAAGAAAATGCTAGGGTTAGAGGATCCACTTTTATTACTTCTATTTTAGATATCTCCCTTATTATAATGTATTAACTTTGCATGATATTACCAACCGAAAATAAAGGCGGTATCATGATTAAGTCAAATTTAAGATTAATTCCAACCGACCACAAAGGCGGTATCCATTTAGTCAGGTTAAAATCGATTTAATTAAGTCTAACCGACCATAAAGGCGGTATCCCATTAAGTCAGGTTTTAAATAGTTTATATATTATAATTAAGGGAGATTAATCTAAATATTAGTAAAAAGCTTAACCTTTTACCCCAGCAGAAGGGAGTTACCTCATCATACTGAAAAGTAAAATAAAGACTGAAAAGTAAAATAAAGAAAGTACTATTGCGTAAAATAAATAAAATTAAATACAGAAAGCTGTAAATAAATAAACAAGATACAATCTTCTTAGTATTCTTAAGGAATTCCCCAGAAGAAGGTATGAATTTTCCTTCTGATTTTAGCTTCCATTTATAGTGAAAATTCTGCCCTGCGCATCGCGTCGCGTAACCCTTTGCGTGTCGCGACGCGCCGTTGATTAAATGAGATCATTCGGTTGCATCAGCAACTAAATTATTGTTTTGGCATCGCGACACGTGATGTGATGTGCGTCATGACACGTGCACAATAAATGTCGGCAGCATGGGATGATGACATGTGTCCGACGCACGTTTGTAAGACTGCTGTGATGTTGACACGTGACAGGCGCATGTTAGCAAATGAGCATGATAGCAAGTTTCTCTGATTTTGACACCTATCCGGCGCACGTTAGCGGCGCATGATAGCAGACGGCGTATTTTAGCAAATGGCGCATTTTAGCAGGAAATTTACATTTTTGCCATTTTTGTCCGTTTTTCGATGTTTTGGCCCTGATTTGATTCCAGAGAGTTCTGTTATTTTATTTATCTATAAAATAACACAAAACACATCAGAATATTCACAAAACTCAAGAAACTATACAAAATTTTAAGTAAAATGGACGGTAAATAATGATATATTTACCGCTTATCACACCCACAAACCTAACATTTTGCCAGTCCTCGAGCAAAACAACAAAATAAAATACAATAAACAACTTTAAAATAAATTTAAACTAATCCACTTTCGTAGGGAATCACAGTTGCATTTAGCGTATGCAACAAGCCTTTAAACCCCTAGGTGTCCCTAGTGGACGAGTTGTAGTCTCGTGAGGGCTTACAACAACGACACCTACAAACGTCAATCTAATGCACACAAAAGAAAAAAGACAAGAGAAAAGAGAATAAACAAGTTAGTGACTAAACAAGTGAAACTTCTTATGTAAGTTAGTAGTTGTTTTCTTTATTTCTAAATTACCAAATAAGTAAATTCTCCGATTATTTTTACCATTCTCATATACACGACCAATAAGATATTAATCAAATCATTGTACCCACAATATTCATAAGTGTAGTTGAAAAGAGAGTAATATTTTTGTCCAAAATGTTATATCAGAATTCACACTTTTTTTAGCAATGGGTTTTTTTTTTGATTTTTTTTATATACAATATCTTTCATCCATGTAGCGAGCTTTAGGCCAGTGACTCCCAAGCCAGTTGGCTTTAGGGCACTAGGTGTTAAGACACCCTTACAGACTTAATTACTCGGATTTCAGATATATATATATATATATTATAACATCTTTCATCCATGTAGCGAGCTTTGGGCCAGTGACTCCCAAGCCAGTTGGCTTTAGGGCACTAGGTGTTAAGACTCCCTTACACACTTAATTACTTAGATCTCAGATGTTAATTTTTTTTTATTCCATCGCCTTTTTTAGATGCTTCCTCCAATTAAACTAAGCACTGAATATTACAAACTTTTCAATTACAACTCATGGCTGTATGTTACCATGCATGTTGATATATCTGTCAACTGAGCATATGAAGATCCATTTTAGTCAGTTTTATGTAGAATTCACAAATTAAATAATTCAAAGGAAATAAACAAAAATTAACTTGTTACGAAATAGGTTGAGATACGTCTCAGGAGTGGAAATTCCATACACATCTATCTCACACCAATTTCACCTGATTAGTCAAGTCAAAAATACAAAATATTTTTTTATTTTTAGAAATTTTTTAATTTTTTTGATTTTTTTTTGAAAATTGTGGACTAAAAATCAAATAAAACAAGTTACTAATCAACTATTCCCCTAGATACTAGTCAATTATTCCCCTCCCCCAAACCTAATTGAGACATTGTCCCCAATGTCTTAAGAGTATAAGAAGAGTTTAGAAAACAATACCTGGTTAGCTGAAATTCTACATCTAAAATGAAAATTAAAAGTTAAGATCCAGATTTATCCGACGCTTCTTACCACGATCATTATCGGACCAATTTATCTTGGAATTGATAGAGTCAATTTGTGGTTCAAAGGCTAAGGTTTGGTCAATTAAATCATGGGCAGTTCTGGCAGTGAAAAAGATCTCTTTTACAGGTTTTGACACGAATCCATTTCTCCGGGCATCATCAAGAAACACACAAAGAAAATCATAAAATCCATCAGCATTAAAGAGTCCAATCGGTTTCTGGTGTATGTTCAAGTTCGCCCAAGATAGTACTGTAAAATTTCCTCTATCGTGCCCAAGCCACATGGCAAAGCAATAAAAGCATCAGCACGATTAATCATTTCTAGAAGTCACTCGGACATACTTGGCGCGATAAGTTCCTCTCTATTTGATGTTCCTATAAGATTCGCTTCTGCCAAAGGTTTGGGAAGATTCCCAGAACTTGACTACCTCCTTCCTGTACAACCCTTGAAACGATCCCCATTAGTCCAAGATTGCCACCGCCATATAGTAAGTGCATATTTCTTTCAGCTATGACTTTACCCAATTCCTGTGCTGCCTCAACGAACTCTGGCTTAAAACCAACACTAGTATCGCAAAACACACAGATATTTACAACTCGTCTTCTTGAAGTTGCTTATATATATATATTTAAAAAAATTATTTCTTTCTTAAATCTGGATGGCTTCAAGAGTGCAATAACGAGCTGAATTTATAGAACCTGAAAAATGGTGAGTAATAATAGCACGAGTACCTGCCAAATGACAATTATTATCTAAACAATAAAATAAATCATGAAAGTCAAAAAGTCTGGATCCTGTCGACGAAAATAAAGGAAAATAACAAAACAAATCACAATTATTAGGTAAAGACAAAGAAAATAATATTTACATGAAGTAACGGCTTGAATGACGTCTATGCATCAGGGACAAGCTTCTCATATAATTTTCTTATAAATTGGCAAACAGGGTCTTTTAGAGTCAGATTCCCGAGACTTAAATGTTGTCTTTCTTTTCGGAACTTTGTATATAACATATGAATTGCGTGATGCACATATCCAATGGAATGCGCCTTAAGAGTCAATGATATGTCATCCAAAGACTCCTTACTCAAGCCATCCCTAAGGAATTTAATTTTATCTTCACGGTTATTAGACATCATTCCTAAAGAATGACAACGAGTATTACATGTCATGCGTGCACATTTATAGTAAACACCCATTCTTTTATCTATTCTCTTTTTAGCATAGGTGCTTCTTCCTAAATCAGACAAATAAGACACAAAAGAGTTAGAGGACTCACCTGCCATTCAGACTCGTGCTTCAATAATCCAACGAATGTCAGTAGGAATATCTTTGATCATCAAAAGTCTCATTCGATCCAAGCGAGCTTGTGGACTTTCATCAGAGAGTTTTGAGGGAGATAAGGAAATTGCTTGTGAAGATTTGAGAGGACTTCTTCCACCCTGAAATGTGACTTTACCTAAAAAAATTAAACACACAAAAATAAAACACACCAAATCTGAATATATACTAAAATTGCATGGGTTGCCTCCGTGCTAGTGCTAAGTTTAACGTCGTCAGCTAGACATGATTGCCCAAACGTTAGGCTGGATCTGAAAGTGTGACACTTTCTTTTTGTCATTCAAATGATTCTTCCCAGTAGTGCTTGACACGTTGGCTGTTTACCCTGAATGTATTGTTGGATTTGGGGTTGTATATCTAAACAACTTCGTAGGGTAACACCTGACCATTTTGATTTCAGCTTTCCAGGTAAAAGTTTCAATCGTGAATCGTATAACAACACCTACTCTGCCCTCGTTCAAGTTGTCTGTACACTTTTTTTTATCATGTCATTCTTCGTCTTTTCTTTGTACAGTTTGGCATTCTCATAAGCATGTAGGAAAAATTCCTCCAATTCGTTTAGTTGGTGGAGCCGTTTTTCTCCTGCTGCTTGTGGATCAAGATTTAACTTATTTAAATCCCAGTACGCTTTATGTTCAAGCTCCACTGGTAGATGGCATGCTTTCCCAAACACCATTCGATATGAGGACATACCAATATGTGTCTTGTAAGCTGTCCGGTAGGACCATAATGCGTCATCCAGTTTTTTAGACCAGTCCTTCCTTGTTGATCCAACGGTTCTCTCTCCAGGATTCTTTTGATCTCCCTGTTTGAAACTTCAACTTTGTTGGGAAACGGCCGCGAGTGCGCAGCGGAAAAAAAAATTATTAAAATTATGATGCCGCTTTCCCTTTGCCCAAGACCCATTTGTTTTGATTATTCTACAAGCCTGGGCATGTTACTATATATTCTAAGCATAAAAGTCATAAAACATGCAAAGAACATAAACCTAAACATGCTAACTATCATAAGAACTCTAATTAAAATAAAGAAAGAAAAAAACTTACTTGAACAAGGGATGTTCACGGGTCGGGTCGGGTTTTTCACATTTTTTTTACCCGGTCGGGTCGGGTCATTCGGGTCTTCTGACCCGAAACCCGAAATTTCAGAAGGTAACCCGCATGAGTCAAGTCACAACGGTTCGGGTCAAAAAACTGCGGGTCTGGTCGGGTCAACATAATATTAAGTAAACATAATATATATACTTTTATTGATACAAACATGCTAAGAATTAACGTGTAGCTGAAATGGCAAGCTAATTCATTATTTTGGACTATCTCGCAGGTTCAAATCTCATCACTGTCAATTTTTTCCTTTTTTTTTTAATAAAAAAGTTGCCAAATTTTCTGGCAGATAGATTCGAACCTATAATCTAAGGCAACAAGAGCACACACACTGCCAATTTAGCTACAAATTTTTGTTGTCGAATTGTATCATTAAAAATATATATACTATTATTATAATATCATTCACATCGGGTCGGGTAGGGTCAGACCCGAGTTTTCTGGACCCGATCGGGTCGGGTCGGGTTGTTACGGGTCAGGTCGGGTCGTGGGTTGACACGACCCTATGAACACCCCTAAGTTGAACCGTAGACTCCTCCAGTCCTCCCTCCAATCTACAAGCTTTTCTCGAACTCAGCAAGCTCTTCCACGTTCCAAAGAGCCACCCAAGTGTGTGGCCTCCAAAGATGCACACACCAAAGCAAAAACTCAACGGCAAGACTACGCCTTGAGTGCACGAGTATTTTTCCCTTGGTGCTAGCCTAGGCAAATACCTCAAAACTTTTAACTCGAGGTTCCTCTAGTCAATTAGACTTAAGGATCCTCAAAATCAGTGGCTTACTCTTAAAACTTTAGATTTGCTCACTTATATAAACCCAAGATTTGAAAGGTTTGGTGCAAAAATTTGTGAAGAATTCTTTGGGTTTATATAGTGCTCCAAATACAACAAAATTAATTAAGAATCCGATGTGGGATAAAAGCCAATTTAATCTTAGCCATTGGATCTTAATTTAGTGGTTTAATGAGATTATAAAACCCTAATAAGAGTTTGGGCCGAATTGGAATTCAAAACAAATAACAAAAATAAATAAAATTTTTTTTTACTATTCACGCAATACTATTCACGCATTCTATTCACGTGAATAGTGATTTTTTTTTTATCTATTTATTCCAATTCCCAAAGTGCCCCTATCGTCATTCACCAATCCTAAGCCACTATGGAACCTCATAAATGATCTGTTCAATAATTAAACACATTGAACCATTTATGAACAATTCCTACAGCAATCATATATGCTGTTAAATATGTATTGTGCACTGATAACCATTGATTTCGACTTTGTTGTGTGTGACCTTTTGGTTCCCCTCAGTTGGACATGAAATGAATCATGATAATTTAATCGAACATAAATATCCTCCGATCAGATGGTCGTTTGATTTCAATGACCAATGTTGACATCTAGCAACATGCCAAGGCCCCCAAATGAGAAGGAAATATATATATACCCATTCTGTATGCGATTTACATATGATACGGTCCCTCGCCTCGCTGTATCCCCACCTATTGACCTAGGGTACAGAAAGTGTCTACCCATATGGTCAAAGGTATGATGTTGATAGTGTCATGAATCGTGCTAACCCAAGAATCTCATATGATTCTTCCGCTGTGGCCACAGTCTCAAGCACTGATCACATATATCAACCCGCGAACTGGGATACTACTCTTATAAGAAAATATTATCCGAGAGAGTGGCGATTCTCTGTTGTATCTTTACAAACTTCATATGTTTCAACAAATGACCCAATCATACCCTTATGACCGGATCTTTTGAATCGGGGAAGGAGAATGTCAAAGTTATTTGATCCACACATAAGATTGTAAAGACCTCAAGTCTAAGGACTAGTCATATAATCGATACATGAAAGTTCTCACAGACACATGGGATAAACACTCCATATGAAAACTTTCGGCGGTCAGTTCGATGGACACGAACAACTCATGCATCTATGTGATACACCAAGCGACGGATCTCCGCTAGTAACCTATGAGATCGGCTACCCTACTTAAGGGCGGATCATATCATCATACTAGTCTCTCCGCTTTGTGAATGCCCAGATTATTCACAAAACTATGACTAGGAACATTTAAGAGTAATAATTCTCATAAGGTGTAGAAGCCATCGTCTTATTACTCCAAGTGCTTTATTACAGTGTTGATGATTCATATAAGTTATGTAAGACACGTATAATAAAGATTGCTATTTTATTAATTAATGAAAATATTACAAATACATGTACATATAGCCCATCCACAAGTTGGGTATAGGGCATATCCCTAACAATCTCCCACTTGCACTATAGCCAACTAGTATGAATCTGGACACCATACTCTTGGGTGTGCCTATCATGCTTTTGTTGAGTCAGCCCTTTAGTCAAAGAATCTGTAAGATTATCTTCTGTGCGTATTTTCTCTATAATAACTTCTTTTCTCTCAACAATCTCCCTGATGAGATGAAATCGCTTGAGTACATGCTTGGATTTCTGGTGGGACCTTGGTTCATTTGATTGAGCAATGACACCCGTGTTGTCACAGTATATTGTGATGCCATTATTTATCACAGGAAGCACTTCCAGTTCCGTGATGAAATTCTTTATCCAGACTGCTTCTTTAGCTGCCTCAGATGCTGCAATATACTCGGCTTCAGTGGTTGAGTCCGCGGTAGTTGACTGCTTTGAGCTTTTCCAACTGACATCACCGCCATTCAAAGTAAACAGATATCCTATTTGCGATTTGCTGTCATCCATGTCGGTTTGAAAGCTCGCATCACAGTAACCAATGACTTTCATCTGAGAACAATCTCCTTATGTCAAAAAAACATCCTTATTTCTTCTCAGATACTTGAGGATTGTTTTGACAGCTGCCCAGTGTTGTTCACCAGGATTTGCCTTATACCTACTCGTTATGCTAAGGGCATAAGAGACATCAGGTCTTGTACATAGCATGACATACATGATCGATCCTATTACTGAAGCATAAGGGATCCTACTCATATGCTCTCTATCTGAAGGAGTATGTGGACATTGCTTCTTAGATAATTTGATTCCATGACAAGTAGGTAAATTACCTCTTTTGGAATCTTCCATTTTGAATATTTTCAAAACTTTATCTATGTATGTAGATTGATAAAGTCCTAACAACCTCTTAGATCTATCGCGGTAGATCTTAATGCCGAGGATGTATGCTACTTCTCCCAAATCTTTCCTGGAGAAATTCTGAGATAACCATTGCTTGGTGGCTTGCATCATGGGAATATCATTCCCGATGATTAATAAGTCATTAACATATAATACAAGAAATACAACAGCACTTTCACTACTTTTCCTGTAAACACAAGGCTCGTCTACATTTTTGATGAAGTCAAATTCTTTGATTGTCTCATCAAATTGTATATTCCAACTTCTGGAGGCTTGCTTGAGTCCATAAATGGATCGTTTAAGCTTGCATACTTTATTATGATCATCCTTAGATGCAAACCCCTCAGGTTGTGTCATATAGACTTCCTCTAGGAGGTTCTCATTAAGGAAAGCTGTTTTGACATCCATCTGCCAAATCTCATAATCAAAGTGTTCAGCTAGTGCCAATAAAATTCGAATGGACTTTATCATTACAACAAGCGAGAAGGTTTCCTCATAGTCAATTCCTTGGATTTTTCTATAACCTTTTGCCACCAACCTAGCCTTATAGGTTTGGATGTTACCTTCTGCATAGGTTTTACGCTTGTAAATCCATTTGCAGCCTATGGGTTTTATCCCTTCAGGTGTATCTACCAAGTCCCAGACTTGATTCTGATACATAGAGTCTATTTCGGATTTCATGGCCTCAAGCCACTTGACTAAATCAATGTCACACATTGCTTCTTCATAACTGGTGGGATCGTCATTATCAATGACCTGATCATGTTCCTCATCAATATGGAAACCATATCTTTCAGGCTCATGTCTTTCCCTACCAGACCTTCTGAGTTCATAACCTTGTGGTTGTTCCGTCGCTGCCCTTTTGAGAGGCCTGGGGTTTAGTTCTGTGTTAGTTTTTTCTTCTCGTACCTCATCGAGGTCAAGTCTACTCACTATATTTCTTGAGAAGGAATTCATTCTCTAGAAATTTAGTATTTCGTGAGACAAATGTTCTTTGTTCATTTGGGACGTAGAACACGTATGCTCTTGAGTTCAAGGCATATCCTACAAACTTACATTTAACCGCCCTATCATCCAATTTGATAGTTTGTGTGAGCTTGACATATACGTCACATCCCCAAACTCTTAGATAACTAAGACTAGGACGTTTCCCAGACCATAACTCATATGGTGTTTGACTAAAAGTCTTGGAAGAAACTTGGTTTAGTAGTAGTGTTGCAGTTTCTAAAGCAAGACCCCCAAATTGAAAGAGGTAGATCCGTGCCTGGCATCATTGATCGGACCATATCTAATAATGTCCGATTTCTCCTTTCGGAGACCCCATTATGCTGTGGAGTTCCCGGAGGAGTCCACTGGGAAATAATGCCATTTTCTATAAAGTAATCTTGAAATTCGTTGATTAAGTATTCACCACCTGGGTCAGACCTTAGTGACTTAATACTTTTATTAAGCTGGTTTTCTACTTCAGCATTGAAATCTTTGAATTTCTCAAAGGCTTCAGATTTGTACCGCATAAGGTACACATACCCATATCGCAAATGATCATCGATAAAGGTAATGAAGTAGGAGAATCCACCTCTAGCGGTGACTGACATTGGTCCGCATACATCAGAGTGTATGAGTTCTAATGTCTCCGCGGCACGCTGTCCTTTACCTTTTAAGGGTAATTTGGTCATTTTACCAAGTAAACAAGACTCACAAGTTCCATAAGGTTTATATTTGAAGGGTCTGAAATACCCATCCTTATGTAGCTTAGTTAATCTTGTTTCATTGATATGACCTAAGCGACTGTGCCATAGAAGTGATTCATTGAGATTATTCGAGTTAACATTGTATATATTAGAGGTTGAACATTCTTTGTTAGTTTGTAAGACATAGATACTATTATTCAAAATATCATCTCCATATTTTATTTCATTGAAATAAATAGAACATTCATTACAACTTATCAGGCATGAAAAGCCTTTTTTACATAAAGAAGAAATTGAAATGATGTTCTTTACTAGAGAAGGGACATAAACACAATCTTCTAAGTCTAAAACTAAACCATTCGGCAAAACTAATGAATAAGTCCCCACGCACAATGCAACCAGTTTTGCTCCATTACCCATGCGTAAGTCAACCTCCCCATGATGGAGTCTCCTACTGTTTCTCAGGCCCTGCACATTGTTACACAAGTGAGTCCCACAACCGGTGTCAAGCACCCAAGTAGAAGGTTCAAAGTTTTGAGAATATAGTTCAATCATATACAACATACCTGAAGCATTGGGCTTCTTGGCTTCTTGGGCTTCCCTAGCTTCCTTGACTTTCAAGGATCTGCAGTTTTTATTCCAATGACCCTTCTTTCTACAAAAGAAACATTTCATCTTTCCTTTTTTCTTCTCCACCTTACCATTGGGCTTTAGGTGATCTGGAGCCTTTGCCTTGCCCTTATTTTTCTTTGGGCCTCGTGGCTTCAGGTCCGTACCCGTAAGCATGACGGAGGTTTTAGGCTCCGGTTTCAAGTCCTTCTCTGCTTGCTTTATCAGATTGTGCAATTCTGCTAAAGTAGCTTCTTTATCAGACAGATGAAACTGCATAATAAAGTTAGAGAATTCTTTGGTAAGACTTAAGAATTAGATTCTGACATATCTCATGATCCATGATGAACCCGAGGTTGGCCATTTTTTCAATGTGGCCAATCATCTTAAGCACATGTCCACTAACAGATCCTTCATTATACCTTGTTTGGAATAAGGCACATGATACTTGGAATCTCACGGTATGAACGAAAGTTGCATACAACTCCTTCAAGTGAAAGATGATGGTTGGGCATCCATATCTTCGTGAGCTTTCTGAAGTTCATCCGACATAGAGCCAAGCATTATGCAAACTGCTTGCTCATCATCATCGACGTGTTTCTTCCAAGCATCGAATGTATTTTGGTCAGCATCTTCTGCGGGTTCAGGGGGAAACGGTCTTTCAAGAACATAGAAAATCTTTTCTTGTCGTAAAACAATTTTAAGATTTCTAAACCAGTCATTGTAGTTGTCCCCTTTGAGCTTATGCTCATCAAGGATGGAACAAAGTGATACTCTGTTTGCCATTTGAATGTTTGTGAAATATTTAACCCACATGTTAAGAGAGAATGTTAAAATTAGGAATATGTTTTTCATTAATGTTTCATAATAACATGGGCTTTTAATATTATGAATTTGCTCCCACTCAATTGTTTTAAAATTTTAAGCAAATCGCATCAACCCCAATATGATGGATTTCTTGTGGGCAAGGATCCCATTATCATCATTTCATAACTCCGACTAGGGTCGGTCGTTATAAAATACGATAATTAGGTAGGTTCCCAACCAATTTATGATATAAATCACAATTCCTTGATCATTGGGTTGGGCAATCAAACATGCCATATCTTATGCTAGTCCTCGAGGACACCCAATATTTTCCACTAAGTTATAAGACCACGCATAAGGGTCGTTGCGTCTTATGACTCAAAAAAGTCAAACCATTGTCAATAGTACGATTTAGGGACAAATTGGTATTGGTCAGTCTGGTAAAGCCTAGTCCTGCCAATACGGTTTAAGCCCTTTGGGTCTATACTTTACAATGGGAGGCAAATTTTAGACTTAAATTATTATTGAGGATTTTAGAAAGTTTAAGTGAATAACTGTCAAATGGATTCCTCCATTGAAAATTCCCCAGTGGGAGGGTGGAGCGAACTCTCTTAAATACCCTTACCTCTTAGGCTCTTATCGCCTTGGTGACAGGAATAAACAATAGATCCTCCAAATTAGTCTAACACTTTAAATATGCTTTAAGGTAAGCTTTGAGTAAATGATTATCTAGATGTCTTCACAACTTTTCCTTTTGGCTATAAAAAGGTAGTGAGTGAAGGAAGACACCAAATCATTATCTAACTCTAGTAATACCTTTGGTTAAATTAACTTTAGTTTGGAAAGTTTTACTAACCCCTTGGTCCCAATGATGAGTGGTAAATCTATCACTATTTCCCACTCATTTAACCTAATATTTTGTATAGTTTCTTGAGTTTTGTGAATATTTTGTGTTTTTGGGTTATTTTGTAGATAAATAAAGTTCAGGACATTCTGGAGGTGATTTGGGCCAAAACAGTGAAAATTGGATGAAAATGGGCATTTTGGTAATTTCCCGCGTCGCGACGCTAAGACCTTAGGCGTCGCGACGCCTAACATGCGCCGAACAGTGCTAACGTGCGCTGGGTCCACAAATCAGAATCTGAGAAAGTTTGATTTTACTAACGTGAGCCGTGCCACGTGTCGCCATCTCAACCGATCTACTAACAAGCGCCGTGCCACGTGTCATCATCCTACGGTGTCGACAGTCACCATCGCCACGTGTGCCACGTGTCACTCCACGTCATTACCACATCATCACCACATCATCAGACACATCACCAGGTTGACCGAGTCAACATGCCAGCTCACCGCCACATCATCATCAGCCAATCCTACGATGCCGACAGTCTATTTTCCCACGTGTCGCCACATCACCGCCACGTCAGCATCAATTATTGGCTCTCTAATCCTTATCTGACACGTGGCGGATAAGAATCTAGCCGACCAATCAGAAGCCGCCACGTGTCACAATAATTGAGTCCCAACCACTCTGCCACGTGTCACCTTATCACCTTATCCAGAATCTGCAACCGACGAATCACAGCGTGCCACATTGACATAAATGGCGTCACGACGCGAGCTATCACGACGCGCGACCCCTACTGACCCCTATAAATAGAGCGTGAAATTCCAATTTCAGTTGTACACTCTCTCTCATCTCTTTGATGTAAAGAGATAGTTTTTCTCTCTACTTTCTTTTAATTTTTAGTTTTTTAGATTTTAGTTTTGTAATTAATTTTAATTACATTTTGTAATAATAGTAATTTACTTTTTTTACCTTTTACAGTTTACCACTATTTACCATGAGGGGTACTTCCCCAGCTAGGGTGAAAGTTAATTTTACTATTGCTATTTAGATTAATCTCCCTTAAATATGATATATTCACTATTTAAAATAATGACTTAAAAAGGATACCGCCAGATTGGTCGGTTGGTAATTAACATTCTTACCGCCTATATGGCAGGTTCATGGACAAATCTTTTTACCGCCTTAATGGCTGGTTGGACTTAATTTGACTTTATCAGGATACCGCCTATATGGCTGGTTGGTAATGTTATCACAAGTTTATATATTATATTATGGGAGATATTTAAATTAGTAGTAGTAAAAGTAATTCCTTTTACCTTAGCATTTTATTTTACTGTAATTTACTTTTCAGTATTTACTTTACCGCATTTTTACTTTATGTCTTTTATTTTCAAGATTTTACTAGCCCTAGTTATGTGTTGTAACTATATTAGTTTTTGGGGTTGTGATGACTTTTAATATCACCGGTTTATAAGGGGTTATTTTATAGTTTGGGTAATTTAAAGGTTACTATTAAGTCTTAAGCTTAATGCTTTTGTTGTCTGATCACCAAAGATTGATGTGGTAAATCTAAAATGAACTAGACATATGGATTTTAGGTTTCAGCCTTAGACTTAATAGCCCACGATCTTCCTTGAGGATAGATAACCCTTTAATAGATTTCCTTACAGGATATACATATACCTGTCGGGCGGGGGTAGCCATAATTGGAACTTAAACTTAATGAATCCGGATAATTAGTTGACATAAACATATGGTTCAATTGGGTTAAACTGGGTATTTGCGTCTGACCATCGACAAGGCTTTTGCATAATTTAGTGTTCCAGGTTAGTAAACTGATTTATTACACAAACATAAAATAATCACTTCATCTTTTAAATGATATTGGAAAAAATCACAACCCTAGATAGTTTTTAATATTAAATTTTCTTGAATCTACTTTCGAACAATTTTATTTACTTGTTTTTAAATTTAGAATCGTCACCATTTCAAATCAATCCAACAACCTGTTAGATACTAGTAATCATTTGACCTCATAAAATTAATAGATTAGATATTAAGTCATCGTGGGATCGATATTTTTATACTACTTGAACGATACGTGCTCTTGCGTTATATGTGTGTGTTTACGCCGGTCAAGTTTTGGTGCCGTTGTCGGGGACTTATTTATCTTTCACTATTAGTGTGGGGTTAGATACGTTACTTGTATCTAATTTCTTTTTACTTATTGTTTTGTTTTCTTGTGTTTCAGGTTCTCAGAAACTACATGAGACGAACCAGAAGCTTTGAACTTCGACCGCTTGACCCAGAAATTGAAAGAACCATCAGACAGTTGGAAGGAAAGGCGAGAATGCCAAGAAGCTTTAGTCAAAATGGAACCTGAACCTTTGGAGGTTGCACCACCAATTCTCATTCGAGACAGAACCATTCCGGTGGTTGACAGACTCATTTCCTGTATTATACTTCCTCCCTTACCAGCAAATGCTTGTGACATCAAAACATGCATTCAGATGATTCAGCAGTCAGTTCAGTTAGGGGGGAATGCAACTGAAGATCCTAATGTCCACATCAGTAACTTCCTGGAAGTTTACGGTACTTTCAACTACAACAGAGCATCAGAAGAAGCAATGAGACTGTGAGTTTTTCCATATTCCTGAAGACAGAGCTAAAGCTTGGCTACATTCACTACCAGCAGGTTCTAACAACTTGGAACACTTTAGCCACCAAATTTCTTGCAAAGTACTTTCCACCAGCCAGAACCGGAAAGCTGAGGAATGACATCACATCCTTTGTACAACAAGATTCAGAATCCCTCTGCGAAGCTTGGGAAAGGTACAAAGATTTGCTCCGAAATGTCCTCACCATGAGATTCCAAAATGGCTTCAAGTCCAAACATTCTATAATGGACTTTCTTGAATAATGAGAACCACAATCGATGCTACTGCTGGAGGAGGAGCTTTAATGGCAAAAGGAGAAGATCAAGCCTGGGACCTAATCGAAGAAATGGCCAACAAAAATTCCTTGTGGCCAACAAAAAGGAGCATGATCCAAAGAATTGCAGGAATTTATGAAAGTGGAGCCAATACAGCAGTCAACGCCAAGCTAGAGCAGATATGCAAATTCATGGAGACTCTTACCACTGGATCCATAAGTTCACCATATGGAGGAGCACGAGAGTCGAACCAACTTGAAGAGATGGTGAATTATGTCAACAATTTCAACAGACAGGGGAACAATCCATATTCCAACACCTACAACCCATGGTGGAGGAATCATCCCAATTTTTCATGGAGCAACAATTCAGGCCAACAACAGAACTATCCACCACCTGAATTCCAGCAACAGAACAAAAGCCAGGGGCAAGCAAATGAACCATGAATAACAGAAGTGTTGACCCACTTGAAAAAGATAGAAGCAAAACACGACTCTCAAGCAGCAAGATATGATACTTTGTTTCAATCTCAAGCAGCAAGATATGATGCTATGTTTCAATCCCAAGCAGCATTAATTCAAAGTCAATCTGCTTCTATTAAAGCACTGGAGAATCAAATTGGACAACTGGCAAATGATCAGAGTTACAGACCGCCAGGTACCCTTCCTAGCAACACAGAGCCAAATCCAAGAAACATGGGGAAGGAGCAATGTCATGCCATCATATTAAAAAGTGGTACTGAAATCAACAAAGATGTTGGAGCCAAAACAGCTGCTGAGGAAGTTCCAAAAGAAACAAAGCAACAGATGGAGGAAAAAGAAGAAAAGGAAAAAGAAATATCATTCCACCTCCACCTTTTCCTCAACGTCTTCAGAAGAACAAATTGGACAAGCAATTTTCTCGGTTCCTGGAAATCTTCAAAAGCTGCATATCAACATTCCATTTATTGAAGCGTTGGAACAAATGCCCAGCTATGCCAAATTCATGAAAGACATTCTTTCACGAAAGTGGAGATTGGGAGATTACGAGACAGTATCATTATTATAAGAATGCAGTGCTATCATTCAGAGGAAACTTCCCCCAAAGTTTAAAGATCCTAGCAGTTTCACTATTCCTTGCACCATAGGAGAACATGACTTCGGTAAGGCTCTGTGTGATCTAGGTGCGAGTGTTAACTTGATGCCTTTTTCTATTTTCAGGAAATTACAGATTGGAGAAACAATGCCAACTTCAGTCTCACTACAACTTGCTGATAGAACGCTCGTATTTCCAAGAGGCGTAGTTGAGGATGTGCTGGTCAAGGTTGACAAATTCATTTTCCCAGCAGATTTTATTGTCCTTGATATGGAGGAAGACGCAGACGTGCCAATCATCCTCGGGAGACCATTCTTGGCTACAGGTCGAACCATTATTGATGTACAAAAAAGAGAATTAACCATGAGGGTACAAGACCAAGAAGTAACATTCAATGTTTTCAAGGCCATGAATTTCCCAGATGATGAAAAGAAGGAGGAATGTTTCAAACTTGATGTGATACACAGTACCATTCAGAACTCCAATGCAATGCAAAGTTCTACTGACAAACTTAAAACATGTCAATTTCCTGTGGAGCCTAAAGATAAAGCGTCTTTTGTACTGAAGAAGTAAATTCTTGCACTACAAGCAACAGAAGAGAAACAGTTCCACCAGCTCAACGAATTGGAGGAATTTCACATACAGCCTTTTGAGGATGCCAAATTGTACAAAGAAAAAGGCAAGAAAAGACATGATGAGAAGTTAGTGCGCATACAACTGGACCAGGGCAAGGCAGAAGGTACTATTAAACAAATCAAGGGTGTGAAATTCTTCCCATGGAAGCCAAAATCACGGTGGTCAGGTCCATTTGTGATCACCAAAGTTTTACCAGATAGAGCCGTTGAGATACATGATCCTGATGCTAACAAAACTTTCAAGGTTAAAAACAAGCGTGTCAAGCACTACTGGGGAGAATCATTTGAGCGACAAAAAGAAAATGTAACACTTTCAGATCCAGCTTAACGTTCGAGAAGTCACGTCTAGCTGACGACTCTAAACTTAACGCTAGCAGGGAGGCAACCCATGCAATTTTTGTATATATTGTGATTTGGTGTGTTTTATTTTTGTGTGTTTAATTTTTGCAGGATTAGTCATTTCAAGATGGAAGAAGCTCTCGCAAATCTTTGCAAGTAATTTCCTTCCCTCCCTCAAAAATCTCTGATGAACGTCTACAAAGCTCGCTTGGAACGGATGAGATCACTGATGATCAAAGGTATTCCTACTGACATTCGTTGGTTAATTGAAGCACGGGTCCGATTGGCAGGTGAGTCTTCTGACTATTTTATTTCACATCTTCCTGGCTTAGGAAGGAGCACATATGCTAAAAAGAGAAGAGCCAAAAGAATGTGTGTTTATTATAAATGTGCTCGCATATTTTATAATACTCGTTGTCGTTCTTTAGGAATGATGTCCGATAACCGCGAAGATAAGATTAACTTCATTAGGGATGGCTTGAGTAAGGAGTCTTTGGATGACATATCTAAAACTCTTGAGACGCATCCCAGTGGATGTGTGTATCATGAAATTCGCATGTTATATGCACAATTCCAAAAGGAAAGACAACTGTTAAGTCTCGGGAATCTGACTCAAAAAGACCCTGTTTGCCAATTTATAAGAAAATTGGATGGGAAGCTTGTCCCTGATGCATAGACTTCAATCAAGCCGTTACTTTTCTTGTAAATATTATATCTCTTTGTCTTTTCTTAATAATTGTGATGTTGTGTAGTTTTTCTTTTGTTTTCGTAGACAGGATCCAGACTTTTGACCTTTCACGATTTCTTTTGTTGTTTAGCTAACAAACGTCCTCTGGAAGATACTAGTGCTATTATTACTCACCTTTTCATTCAGTACTATAAATTCAGCCCGTCATTGCACTTTTGAAGGCATCCAGAGTGTTGAGAAAGAAATACATATAAAAATGGAAGCCACTTCAAGAAGACGAGTTGAAAACATCGTGTGTGTTGTTTGTTGAGTAGTAGTGTGGTTGTTAAGCCACAATACGTAGAAGCAGCACAGGAATTGGGTCGAGTCTTAGCTGCAAGGAATATGTACTTAGTATATGGCGGAGGCAATCTTGGACTTATGGGGATCGTTCAAGGCCGGTACCAGGAAGGAGGCAGTCACGTTTTAGGAATCATCCCAAAACCCTTGGCAGAGGCAAATCTTATTGAACCATCAAACGGAGAGGAACTGATCATGCCAGGTATGTTTGAACGACTGGTAGAAATAATTAACCGTGCTGATGCTTTATTGCTTTGCCAGGTGGCTTGGGTGCATTGGAGGAAAATTTTATAGTTCTATCTTGGGCGAACCTGAACATACACCAAAAACCAATTGGGCTGTTTAACGTTGATGAATTTTATAATTTTCTTTGTGTATTTCTTGATGATGCCCGGAGAAATGGGTTCGTGTCAAAACCTTTAAAAGAACTCCTCTTTAGTGCCAGAACTGCTCCGGATCTAATAGACCAACTCTTAGCCTATGAACCACAAGTTGACCCTATCCTTTCAAAGATAAATTAGTCCGAGGACGATCGCGGTAAGAGGCGTCGTGTTAATCTGGATCTTAACCTTTAATTTCTTGTAGAATTTCAGCTAACCCGCACTACCTTCTAAACCCTTCTTCTACTGTTTAAGACATTGGGGACAATGTCTCATTTAGGTTTGGGGAGGAAATTAGTTGATCAGTACCTTGTTTTTATTTTGTGTGTTGTTTTTATTTTTAGTCCAAATTTTTCGAAAAAATACAAAAAAAATTGAAAAAATTTTCAAAAATTACAAAAATATTTTACTTTTTTGTGTTTTTATTTTGACTAAAAGGGTGAAATTGGTAAGAGACATATCTCAAGCCTATTTTCGAAATAAGTTAATTTTTGTTCATTTCCTTTTGAATTATTTAATTTGTGAATTCTCCATAAACGGAAAAACGGACTAAAATGGATCTTCATATGCTCAGTTGACAGGTATTATCAACATATATGGTAACATACGGACATGAGCTAAAATTGAAAAGTTTGTAATATTCAGTGCTCTAATTAATTGGAGGAATCATCTCAAAAAGCAGTGGAGCAAAAAAAAAAAACGTCTGAGATCCGAGTTATTAAGTCTGTAAGGGTGTTTTAACACCTAGTGCCCTAAAACCAACTGGGTTGGGAGTCACTGGCCCAAAGCTCGTTACATGGATCAAAATGCGCTGCAAATATATATATATATATATATATGAAGTCTGAGTAATTAAGTTCGTAGGGGTGTCTTAACACCTGGTGCCCTAAAGCCAACTGGTTTGGGAGCCACCGACCCAACCTCGCTACATAGATGGAAGATATTGTATATAATAAAAAATCGAGAAAAATCAAAGAAAAAAAAAATCAGAAACATCAGAAAAATTAGTCCATGCTGCAAAAAAAGGTGTGAAATCTGATAGAACTTTAGGACAAAAATTTACTCTCTTATCAACTGCACTTATGACTGTTGTGGGCAAAAATGAGTTGTTTTAATATTTTGTTTGCTGTGTATATGAAGAATGGTAAAAATAATCGGAGAATTTACTTATTCAGTAATTTAGAAAGAAAGAAAACAACTAGTAACTTGGAGTAGAAGTTTCACCTGATTAGTCACTAACTTCTTTATTCTCTTTTCGCTTGTCTTTTTGCTTTTGTGTGCATTAGTTTCACTATTTTTTTACTTTTGTAAAATGTTTGTGGGTATCATTGTTGTAAACCCTCACGAGACTACAACTCGTCCACTAGGGACACCTAGGGGTTTAAAGGCTTGTTGCATACGCTAAATGCAACCGTGATCCCTACGAAAGTGGCTTAGTTAAATTTTATTATGTTATTTTATTTTATGTTTTGCTCGAGGACTAGCAAAATGTTAGGTTTGGGGGTGTGATGAGTGGTAAATCTATCACTATTTCCCACTCATTTAACCTAATATTTTGTATAGTTTCTTGATTTTTGTGAATATTTTGATGTGTTTTGTGTTATTTTGTAGATAAATAAAGTTTCAGGACATTCTGGAGGTGATTTGGGCCAAAACAGTGAAAATTGGACAAAAAGGGGCATTTTGGTAATTTCCCGCATCGTGACGCCAAGACCTAGGTGTCGCGACGTCTAACATGCGCCGGGTCCACAAATCAGAATCTGAGAAAAGTTTGACTTTACTAACGTGTGCCGTGCCACGTGTCACCATCTCAGCCGATCTGCTAACATGCGCCGTGCCACATGTCATCATCCTACAGTGCCGACAGTCACCATCGCCACGTGTGCCACATGTCACTCCATGTCATTGCCACGTCATCACCAGGTTGACGAGTCAACATGCCAGCTCACCGACACGTCATCATCAGCCAATCAGGAAGGGCCACGTGTCGCAATCCTACGGTGCCGACAGTCCATTTCCCACGTGTCGCCACGTCACCGCCACGTCAGCATCAATTATTGGCTCTCTAATCCTTATCTGACACGTGGCGGATAAGAATCTAGCCGACCAATCAGAAGCCGCCACGTGTCACAATAATTGAGTCCCAACCACTCTGCCACGTGTCACCTTATCACCTTATCCAGAATCTGCAACCAACGAACCACAACATGCCACGTCGACATAACTGGCATCGCGACGCGAGCTGGGCGTCACGACGCGCGACCCCTACTGACCCATATAAATAGAGCGCGAAATTCCAGTTTCAGTTGTACCACTCTCTCTCATCTCTTTGATGTAAAGAGGGAGTTTCTCTCTCTACTTTCTTTTAATTTTTGTTTTTTAGTTTTTTAGTTTTGTAATTAATTTTAATTACGTTTGTAATAATAGTAATTTACATTTTTACTTTTTACAGTTCTTACTATTCACCATGAGGAGGTAACTTCCCCAGCTATGGTGAAAGGTAATTCTTTTACTATTGCTATTTAGATTAATCTCCCTTAAATATAATATATTCACTATTTAAAATATTGACTTAAAAAGGATACCGTCAGATTGGTCGGTTGGTAATTCATTTTAATCTGATTTAAACCTGATTAATCAAGGATACCGCCAGATTGGTCGGTTGGTAATTAAACTTTCTTACCGTCTATATGGCAGGTTCATGGACAAATCTTTTTACCGCTTAATGGCTTGTTGGACTTAATTTGACTTAATCAGGATACCGCCTATATGGCTGGTTGGTAATGTTATCACAAGTTTATATATTATATTATAGGAGATATCTAAATTAGTAGTAGTAAAAGTAATTCCTTTTACCTTAGCATTTTATTTCTGTAATTTACTTTTCAGTATTTACTTTACCGTATTTTTACTTTATGTCTTTTATTTTCAAGATTTTACTAGCCCTAGTTATGTGTTGTAACTAAATTAGTTATCTGGGGTTGTGATGACTTTTAATATCACCGGTTTATAAGGGTTATTTTATAGTTTGGGTAATTTAAAGGTTGACTTATTAAGTCTTAGCTTAATGCTTCTTGTTGTCTGATCACCAATAAGATTGATGTGGTAAATCTAAAATGAACTAGACATAGGGATTTTAGGTTTCAGCCTTAGACTTAATAGCCCACGATCTTCCTTGAGGATAGATAACCATTTAATAGATTTCCTTACAGGATAGACATATACCTGTCAGGCGGGGGTAGTCATAATTGGAACTTAAACTTAATGAATCCAGATAATTTGGTTGACATAGACATATGGTTCAATTGGGTTAAACTAGGTATTTGCGTTTGACCATCGACATAGGCTTTTGCATAATTTAGTGTTCCAGGTTAATAAACTGATTTATTACACAAACATAAAATAATCACTTCATCTTTTAAATGATATTGGAAGAAATCACAACCCTAGATAGTTTTTAATATTAAATTTTCTTAAATCTACTTTCGAACAATTTTATTTACTTGTTTTTAAATTTAGAATCGTCACCATTTCAAATCAATCCAACAACCTGTTAGATACTAGTAATCATTTGACCTCATAAAATTAATAGATTAGATATTAAGTCCTCGTGGGGTCGATATTTTTATACTACTTGAACGATACGTGCGCTTGCGTTATACGTGTGTGTTTACTCCGGTCACCCCACCCACTTGTATCTTTTATAATGTCTTTTATTATAAACAAGTGATTTATATTTATTAGCCTTAAAGGTAATAATCTCTAAGTTCATCACATAACAATTACTTAGCTAAGGGATAAGCAATACACTCTCTATTTCTTAGAAGTCTCTAGATGCTTGCACCCTAAAATAATCATGCCAATTCTAATCATACATAGAATCATCAAGCATATGAGTTTTAATATGTTGGAATTATTTTAGGCATTAAATGACTTTGATTAATATTTAATAATGATATTGCATTTTATTTTATTCAAATAAATTTATTATTCATATTTTTCTGCAGATGCGTGAACTTTAAATGCATTTTAACAATTCAAATCTTAACCAAATCATGCAAAACTTGTGCCTAAAATTAATTTCAGTGTGTTAGATTTCCAACGAACTTTTACACACCCAATTTCGAGTTCAAGTGAGAGAGAACTAATTAAAACAAAACCGGCATCAAATAAATTTACTGTTCACATTTTTCTGCAGATGCGTGAACTTTAAATGCAATTTCACAATTCAAATCTTAACCAATCATGCAAACCATGTGCCTAAAATTAATTTTCAGGGTGTCAGCTTTCCAACGAGCTTTTACACACCAATTTCGAGTTCAAATGAGTGAGACTAATCAAAACAAAAACGACGCACTGATACCACTGTTGGGAAGCGGCTGCGAGTGCGCAGCGGAAAAATAAATAATTAAGATTATGATGCCGCTTTCCCTTTGCCAAAACCCATTTTTTTTATTATTCTACAAGCCCAGGCATGTTACTATATATTCTAAGCATAAAAGTCATAAAACATGCAAAGAACATAAACCTAAACATGTTAACTATCATAAGAACTCTAATTAAAATAAAGAAAGAAAAAGATTTACTTGAACCGTAGACTCCTTCACTCCTCCCTCCAATCTACAAGCTTTTCTCGAACTCAGCAAGCTCTTCCACATTCCAAAGAGCCACCCAAGTGTGTGGCCTCCAAAGATGCACACACCAAAGCCAAAACTCAACGGCAAGACTACGCCTTGAGTGCACGGGTATTTTGCCCTTGGTGCTAGCCTAGGAAAATACCTCAAAACTTTTAACTCGAGGTTCCTCTAGTCAATTGGACTTAAGGATCCTCAAAATCAGTGGCTTACTCTTAAAACTTTAGAGTTGCTCACTTATATAAACCCAAGATTTGAAAGGTTTGGTGCAAAAATTTGCGAAGAATTCTTTGGATTTATATAGTGCTCCAAATACAACAAAATTAATTAAGAATCCGATGTGGGATAAAAGCCAATTTAATCTTAGCCATTGGATCTTAATTTAGTGGTTTAATGAGATTATAAAACCCTATAAGAGTTTGGGCCGAATTGGAATTCAAAACAAATAACAAAAAAAAAAATTACTATTCACATGGTACTATTCATGTGTTACTATTCATGTGAATAATGATTTTTTTTATCAATTTATTCCAATTCCCAAAGTGCCCATATCGTCATTCACCAATCCCTATGTCACTATGGAACCTCATAAATGATATGTTCAATAATTAAACACATTGAACCATTTATGAACAATTCGTACAGCAATCATATATGCTGTTAAATATGTATTGTGCACTGTTAACCATTGATTTCGACTTTGTTGTGTGTGACCTTTTGGGTTCCTCTCAAGTTGGACATGAAATGAATCGTGATAATTTAATCGAACATAAATTATCCTCCGATCTGATGGTCGTTCGATTTCAATGACCAATGTTGACATCTAGCAACATATCAAGGCCGCCAAATGAAAAGGAAAGATATATATACCCATTCTGTAAGCGATTTACATATGATACGGTCTATCGCCTCAATGTATCCCTACCTATTGACCTAGGGTACGGAAAGTGTCTACCCATATGGTCAAAGGTATGATGTTGATAGTGTTTTAAATCGTGCTAACCCAAGAATCTCACATGATTCTTCTGCTATGGCCACAGTCTCAAGCACTGATCACACATATCAACCCTCGAACTGGGATATTACTCTTATAAGAAAATATTATCCGAGAGAGTGGCGATTCTCTGTTGTATCTTTACAAACTTCATGTGTTTCAATAAATGAACCAAGCATACCCTTATGACCGGATCTTTTGAACCGGGGAATGAGAATGTCAAAATTATTTGATCCACACATAAGATTGTAAAAACCTCAAGTCTAAGGACTAGTCATATAATCGATACATGAAAGTTCTCACAGACACATGGGATAAACACTCCATATGAAAACTTTCAGCGGTCAGTTCGATGGACACGAGCAACTCATGCTTCCATGTGATACACCAAGCGGACGGATCTCCGCTAGTAACCTATGAGATCGGCTACCCCACTTAAGGGCAGATCATATCATCATACTAGTCTCTCCGCTTTGTGAACGCCCAGATTATTCACAAAACTATGACTATGAACATTTAAGAGTAATGATTCTTATAAGGCGTGGAAGCCATCGTCTTATTACTCCAAGGGCTTTATTACAGTGTTGATGATTCATATAAGTTATGTAAGACACGTATAATAAAGATTGCCATTTTATTAATTAATGAAAATATTACAAATACATGTACATATAGCCCATCCACAAGTTGGGTATAGGGCATATCTCAAACAAACTTGTCCATTTGACTGTGGATGGTAAGTAGTGGCAACTTTATGAGTAACTTCGTATTTGGATAGGAGTGCATCGAAGTATCTATTGCAGAAATGTGTGCCTCCATCACTGATAATCGCCCGAGGTATTCCTAAGCGAGTGAAAATATTATTTTAAGGAATTTTATTACCACTTTTGAATCATTTGATGGAAATGTTATTGCTTCAACCCATTTGGAGATATAGTCTACTCCAACTAGTATGTACAGGTTTCCAAATGATGGAACAAAGGGTCCCAAAAAATCAATCCCCCATACATCAAATATTTCCACTTCCAGAATTTTTTGCAGGGGTCCTTCATTTCTCCTTGAAATATTTCTCGTTCTCTTGCACCTGTCATATTGAAGAGCAAATAAGTAAGCATCTTTATATATAATGGGCCAGAACAAACCTGATTGTAAGACTTTGGCTGTAGTTTCATTCTCGTTGAAGTGTTCGCCGTATGGTGATGAATGACAATGCTGTAGAACACTATTGACCTCCTCCTATGGAACACAACGTCTCAGTAATTTATCATCACAGCGTTTAAACAGGTATGGCTCATCCCATACATAGTGTTTGACTTCTTTGAAGAACTTCTTTCGTTGCTGATGAGTCCATTCCAACGACCATTTTCCTGATAGTATGTAGTTTACATAGTCAGCATGTTACTGTCTCTAAGACAAGCCCAAGATCCTAAACATGATTATTGTGTGAATTATGAAGTAGAGTTGCGGAAAAACTTACATTGATCGGTTGAGAAATTTCCAAAATTACTTGAATTGATGAAGCTCCAAGGTTTGATTTTTTGTTGCAACTCTTGGGTGAGTTTCCCTATCATCTCATTTAACTCCCAAAGTGCTAGCTTAAGAAAATTTTGAAGCAAAACTTTTCCCTTGGAGAAGAGAAGCTCTCGGCCTTGGAGAGGAAGAAGAGAGAAAATGTGTTGTTCTAATTCCAAAAATTAGTAGGTGTGTGGTTTAATGAATCTCATTAATTGTAGCCAACTACATACATAAAAAAATGACAAGTGATGTAAGTAAAGTGGGTCCCACCACTTTTAAATTCCAAATTTAAGTTGGCATCTCCAACACACAACTAAGCTTTGGGCTCGGGTTCGTTTTAATTCGATTAAATGAATTTCCCGTCGCTTGATAATTAAATGATTATGACTTGCAAAATTATTACGATAGTCGCTTATGAATTAATTCCAAATTAATTCGTTCGCTCGAATTAAAATCTAATTTTAATTTCGTATTGAAATCTAATTTCAATTAATATATCTGATATATTATTTTAGCCCAAATAAATAAATTAAATAGATAATCCAATTTAACTATTAAATTTATTTTATCGATTAATTCCAAATTAATCACGTTCTCTCTTCTGTACGAATTAATCCCAGATTAATTTTCTCTCTCATAATTAATCCCAGATTAATTCTATTCGAGTCAAATGTCATTGGTGAATCTTTGGGAAGCGACCCAAGAGATTCCTGGATATGTTGGTAGTAAATATGATTGTCGAACTATCCGACACGTGCGTACCCCATACCACATTCTTACCGATTTACAAGACATGGTTGGCTTCTAGCAAAGCACCGTGCCTACCCAATTCTCCAGAAATATTCACCGAGGAATATTATCTTTATCAGGCGTAGTAATACAATGTAATGCGTAATACGATCCAGTATCAGATGTCACATGCTAGGTCTAGGGCTGGCGCTGTGTCTGCCCCGTACGAAGCATATATCGGATCCCGCGTAACTAGTCTCTGTAATCGGATAGTCATGACCCAGTCATACTATCCCGATAGCTGCAGCATTTAAGAGTACTAGTATCGTATCCTGTGTGACCATCATCTCCATAGGACTGAAGTGATACTCTCATCTTGACATCACATCCAATACACTACGATGACTAATACCAAAGTAAACTGATTTTCGCAAGTAATAACGATGCAAGTCTCAGGTTAAAGATCACTTACACCTACCCTAATTCGGATTCCCATTGACACATAGTCATACTACCAATGGGACTTCGAGTGGGTCTATCCAGAGCGAAGCTGTTCCCGATCCAACGACTAACGGAATCTCTTATTACACTTGCATAAGTATCCAATACCTAAATATATGAGAACTATGCCGTTAAGCTTCCATAACGCGCACAAGTGTAATACTAGTCTATTCCGCATTATCGATGTCCAATCTCGATAATACTACTACGACTAGGGATATTTAATGATTAAACCGTTCATGGATTAATATTGTCTCATATCTTATTAATCTAATTTAACCATATGGACTTTTATCATTATATAAATATATATATATATATATATATATATATATATATATATATATATAATATATATATATATATATATATATATATATATATATATCCAAGTAATCCAATTACAATAATGATAAAATAACAATTTCCTTTTGTCACATAGTTAATTTGTACAAAAACACGATGTCTTTTACAAATAGTGATGCTATGGGTCATAATTGTCCAACGCATCATACCAAGGGACAACGTGTTGTTTCATGGAAAACAACTATTCATATGGAAAAGTTTCTTTGATTGTCATTTCATTACCAGCCGTTTCTCCATTCTCGAGCCTTGATAAGTGATCTGTCACTTGGTTTTCTGTCTATTTCCTGTCTCGGATCTCCACGTCAAATTCTTGCAGCAGAAGCACCCAACGGATCAATCTAGGTTTGGCATCTTTCTTCGCAATCAGGTATTTGATTGCTGAATGATATGTGTAGACCACCAATTTGAGACCCAGCAGATTGGACCAGAATTTATCAAAAGCAAACACAATTGCTAGTAACTTCATTTCAGTAGTTGTGTAGTTGAGTTGAGCTTCATTCAGAGTTCTGCTGGGGTAGTAAATGGTGTGGAAAACTTTTGCCTTGCGTTGTCCCAAAAATGTACCTACAGTAAAATCACTAGCATCGCACATCACCTCAAATGGAAGGGTCCAGTCCGGTGCTACTATGATGGGGGCATAGACCAGCTTCTTTTTCAAGATCTCAAAAGCTTTCTGGCATTATTTGGTGAAGTTGAAAGGCACATCTTTCTCTAGCAGATTGCACAGAGGTTTAGCAATCTTTGAGAAGTCTTTGATAAATCTCCTATAAAAGCCTGCATGTCCAAGAAACTCTGAATCCCTTTGACAATTGTTGGTGGAGGTATTTTTTCAATTTTTTCGATCTTTGTTTTGTCTAGCTCGATTCCTTTTGTGAGTTCCGATGTGCCAGGACGATTCTTTCTTGCACCATGAAGTGGCATTCTCCCAGTTGAGTACCAGGTTGGTATCTTCGCACCTTTGTAACACCTTTTCCAGATTTTACAAGCAGTGGTCAAATGAGTCTCTAAACACAAAGAAATCATCCATCAAAGCCTCCATACTTTGTTCCAGCATATCAGAGAAAATGACCATCATGCAACATTGAAATGTGGCAGGAGCATTACATAGTCCAAATGGCATCCTGCGGAAAGAAAAAGTACCATACGGATATGTAAAAGTGGTTTTCTCCTGATCTTTTGGGGCTATGGCAATCTAATTGTACCCCAAGTATCCGTCCAGAAAACAATAGAATTCATGTCCCGCCAGTCTGTCTAACATATGGTCAATGAATGGCAGCAGAAAATGATATTTCCTTGTTGTTTTGTTCAGCTTCCTGTAGTCCATGCATACTCTCCATCCAGTCAGCATTATTGTTAGAATCAGCTCGTTCTTTTCATTTGTGACTATAGTAATTCCTCCTTTCTTTGGCACACATTGCATAAGACTCACCCACATGCTGTCGGAGATGGGGTAAATGATGTCGGTATCCAACCATTTGATAATTTCTTTCTTCATAACCTCATTCATGATTGGATTTAGTCTTCATTGATGCTCCAATGTGGCTTTGTACTCGTCGTTCATCAGAATTTTATGCATGTAAAATGATGGACTAATGCCTCGAATGTCTGCTATAGTCCAGCCAATGGCTTTCTTGTGTTCTCGTAACACTCTCAGTAATTTATCTTCCTGCTCCAATGTTAGCGACGAAGAAATAATCACAGGTAAATCAGAAGAGTTTCCTAAAAATGCATACCTGGAATGACTCGGAAGTAGCTTTACATCAAGCTACGGTGGTTCTTCAATCGAGGACTTGATTCGCTTCTTTTTTGGTAGTTCCAAACTTTCCACCTGTGGTGTCGATTTGAAGCGAAATGGTCTGTCAAGATAGTTGATATATTCCAGAATTTCATCATCTAGCTCACTGTCAGTCATGTTGGCGATGCAAGCTTTAAGTTTATCCATGGGAAGTTGCATTGCATCAGTATCCTAGATGATACTATCTACAACATCAATTCTGAAACATTCCTCATCATTTTCATCATTCAGGAATTTTATGGCTTTGAAAACATTGAAGGTAACTTCTTGGTCCTGTACTTTCATGGTTAGCTCTCATTTTTGTACATCAATAATAGTTTGACCTGTAGCCAAGAATGGTCTCCCGATGATGATAGGTACATATTTGTCTTCTTCCATATCAGGGATAATGAAATCTGCTGGGAGAATGAGCTTTTCGACTTTGACCAGCACATCTGCAACTACACCTCTCGAAAATACGAGTGTTCTATCAGCAAGTTGCAGAAAGACTGAGGTGGGCATTGCTTCTCCAATCTGCAGTTTCCTGTAAATCGAAAAAGGCATCAAATTAACACTAGCACCTAGATCACACAAAGCTTTACCGACGTAATGTTCTCCTATGGTGCATGGGACGGTGAAACTGCCAAGATCTTTCAACTTTGGGGGAAGTTTCTTCTGAATGATGGCGCTGCATTCTTCTATCAATGCTACTGTCTCGTAATCTCCCAACCTCCGCTTTCGTGATAAAATATATTTCATGAATTTGACATAGCTGGGCATTTGTTCCAACGCTTCTGCAAATGGAATATTGATATGCAGCTTTTTAAAAACCTCCGAGAATCGAGCAAACTGCTTGTCCAGTTTGTTTTTCTGGAGACGTTATGGAAAAAGGTGGAGGTGGAGTGAATCTTTTATGATCATTTTCATTTGCTTCTTTTTCCTCTATCTGTGGCTCTGTTTCTTTTGGAACTTCCTCAATGGATGCCTTGATTCCAACATCTTTGTTGATTTCAGTACCACTTTTCAAAGTAATAGCTTGACATTGCTTCTTCCCTCGATCTCATGGATTTGGTTCTGTGTTGCTAGGAAGATTACCCGGCGGTCTGTAACTCTGAGCATTGGCCAGTTGTCCTATTTGATTTTCCAGTGCCTTTATAGAAGCTGATTGGCTTTGAAACATAGCATCGTATGTTGCTTGTTGCTTTTTGAACATCTCTGCAACCCATTCTTTTATATCTGGTTCTTTCTCATACTTATGGCCTTTATTTTGTTGTTGGAATCCGGGTGGTGGATTGTTCTTTTGCCCTGAATTATTGCTTCATGCGAAATTGGGATGATTCCTCCACCCTGGGTTATAGGTGTTGGAATCTGGATTGTTCCCCTATCTGTTGAAATTGTTGACATAATTCACCGTCTCATCATGTTGGTTTGTTTCTGGTGCTCCTCCATATGGTGAACTTGCGGATCCAATATTGCCTCGCATGCTAAGAGTTTCCATGAATTTGCATATCTGATCTAGCTTGGCATTCATTGCTGTGTTGGCTCCAACTTCATAAATTCCAGTAATTCGTTGGATCATGCTCCTTTCTGTTGGCCACAAAGAATTATTGTTGGCCATTTCTTCAATCAAGTCTCAAGCCTGATCTTCTCATTTTACCATTAAATCACATCCAAGAGCAGAATCAATTGTAGTTCTCATAAGTCCAGAAAGTCCATTATAGAAGGTTTGGACTTGTAGCCACTTTACAATCTCATGGTGAGGACATTTTCTGAGCAAATCCTTGTATGTTTCCCAAGCTTCGCAGAGGGATTCTGAGTCATGTTGCACAAAGGATGTAATGTCATTCCTCAGCTTTGCAGTTCTGGCTGGGGGAGAGTACTTTGCAAGGAATTTGGTGGCTAGAGTGTTCCAAGTTGTGATGGAACATGCTGGTAGTGAATGTATCCAAGCCTTAGCTATGTCTTTCAAGGAATATGGAAAAACACGCAGTCTCATTGCTTATTCAGCTGCTCAATTATAATTGAATGTGCCGCAAACTTCCAGGCAGTTCCTGATGTTGGACAATTATGACCCATAGCATCACTATTTGTACAGAACATGGTGTTGTTGTACAAATTAACTATGTGACAAAGGAAATTGCTCTTTTATCATTTGTAATTGGATTACCTGGATATATAAATGATAAAATTCCTTATGATTAGTTCCGGATTAATAAGATATGAGACAGTATTAATCCACAAAGGTTTAATCATTAAATATCCCTAGTCGTATCAAGATGGAAATATAACTTCAGTCATATGGAGATGATGATCACGCAGGGATACAGAACTGGTACTCTAAGTGCTATAGCCATCGGGGAAGTATGACTAGGTCATGACTTTCCGATCATAAAGAGACTAGTTGCTAGTGATCCAATATATACTTTGTACGGGGCAGACATAACTCCAGCCACAGGCCTAGCATGTGACATCCGATACTGGAACGTAATACGCAATACTACGTATACTACGCCTGACAAAGATCTTGTATTCCGTAAAAGAATATTTCTGGAGAATTGGGTAGGCACGGTGTTTTGCTAGAAGCCAACCATGTCTTGTAAATCGGTAAGTATGTGGTACAGGATACGCACATGTTTGGATAGTCTGATGACCGTATTTACTGCCAACATATTCAGGGATCTCTTGGGTCGTATCCCAAAGATTCACCGATGATATTTGACTCGAAGAGAATTAATCTGGGATTAATTATGAGAGAGAAAATTAATCTGGGATTAATTACGACAAGAATTAATCTAGGATTAATTATCAGAGAAAGAATTAATCTGAGATTAATTGCATCGAGATTTTATCTGGGATAAAATTCTTCGAGAGGAGAGAACGCGGTTAATTTGGAATTAATCGATAAAGTAAATTAATGGTGAAATTGGATTTTACTATTTAATTTATTTAATTGGGCTAAAATAATATATTAGATACATTAATTGAAATGTGATTTCAATACGGAATTAAAATTGGATTTTAATTCAAGCGAACGAATTAATTTAGAATTAATTCGTAAGCGAGTTCCGTAATAATTTTGTGAGGCATTATTATTTAATTAAATTAGATTTAATTACGTTACGATGGAAAATTCGTTTATTCGGAATAAACTAACCCGAGCCCGAAGTGTGTAGTCTCACCCAACTTGAATTTTGAATTTAAGTGTGGGACCCACCAACTTACATCACTAGTCAATCTAGTTGATGGAAGTGGTTGTCAGTATTTTAAGGAAACTTATACAACACACTTTGATTTTGCCTTTTTGGAAAAAGTAAAAGAAAATCTATTAAATGAATTTTTGGAATTTCATTTTGTCTCTCTCTCCTTGGCCGAAAAATGCAAGTGGCCATCATATCTTCTTTTTGAAATTGGCTTATTTGTAATGAAAAGAAAAATGCCCTCTGCTTTTGAAGCATATGGCCGAAAGAAAGAAAAACTGACTTTCTTCTTCTCTCTGACTTTTAGAAGACAAGGGCGAAAGCATTTTGCTTTCCGTGTTTTTCTGAATTGGCCGATTTGGCTTTCTCCTTTAAGAAAGGCCGAATGGCCATTAAAGTGAAGATAGGTCGAATGGCCACAGACTTGGCCTCTGGTTTTAAAAGCCAATGGCCGATTGTTCCTCTATCTCTTGGACAAAATTTATTTCTTCTTGGGAGATAAAATTTGTTCCTTTTGTTCTTGCTAGCACATATGGGAGTCAAATGAAGGTGATAGGGATACTCACCCATGAGCTTGGAAGCTTCAACATCCATAAAAGTTTTGAACTCAAGCCGATCAATGTAAGTTAATTCCGTAAACTTCTTGATTAATTCACACACGAATCACGCTTAGAGATCCCGTGGCATGTCTAGGACACTAACAGCTAATGCGGGCATTAGGATCTTCAGTTGCATTTCCCCCAAACTGAACTGACTGTTGTATCATATGGTTGCATGTTTTTATGTCACATGCATTTGCTGGTGAGAGAGGAAGTACAATACATGAAATGAAGCCGTCAACCACCGGAATAGTTCTGTCTCGAATGGGAATTGTCGGTGCAACCTCCAAAGGTTCAGGTTCCATGTTGATTAGTGCTTCTTAGCCTTCTCGCATTTCCATTCTCAACTATCTGATGGTTCTTTCAATTTATGGATCAAGTGGATGGATTTCAAAGCTTCTGGTTCTTCTCATGTAGCGTCTGAGAACCTGAAACATAAGAAAACAGAAATAATAAGTAAAAAGAAATTAGACACAAGCAAAGGTATCTAACCCTAAAATTAATAGTAAAAGATAAATAAGTCTCCGGCAACGGCGCCAAATACTTGATCGGCGTGATCACACACGTATAACGCAAGCGCACGTATCGCTCAAGTAGTACAAAATGTATCGATCCCACGAGGACTTAATATCTAAGTTATTAATTTATGAAGCCAAATGTTTATGAGTATCTAATAGATTGGTTGTTTGATTTGATGGTGAATTTAAAATTAAAACAAGTAAATAAAACAGTGCGAATTAGATGAAAGGAAAATTCAATATTATTAAACTATCTAGGGTTGTGAATCCTTCCAATATCTTTTAAAGATGAAGTGGTTATCTAATGTTTGTGCAATATATCGGTTTATTAACCTGGAACACGAATTTATGCAAAAGCCTCTTCTGATGGTCAGATGCAAATACCCAATATAAATCAATTAAACATATTCCTATGTCAACCAAGTTATCTGAATTCATTAAGATTAAGTTCCAATTATGGTTACCCCCACCCGGCTGGTATATTCCTATCATGTAAGAAAATCTATTCAGGGTTATCTATCCTTAAGAGAGATTGTGAGCTATTGAGTCTAATGCTGAAACCTAAAATCTCTTTTCCAAGTTCATTTTAAGTTTACCAAATCAATCTTATTAATGTCCAGTTAACTAGAAGCATTAAGTTTAAGGATCAATAAATAAACCTTTATATTACCCAAACCATAAAATAACCCCTTATAAACCGGTGATATTGGTGTTCATCACAACCCCAAACAACGGGTTTAGTTACAACACATATCTAGGACTAGTAAAAGCTTAAATAAAGTAAATGACATTAAGTAAAGCTTAGAAATTAAAAAGATAAAATAAACAATAAAGAAAATGATGGGGTTAAAAGATCCACTTTTATTACTTCTATTTTAGATATCTCCCTTATTATAATATATTAACTTTGCATGATATTACCAACCGACCATAAAGGTGGTATCCTGATTAAGTCAAATTTAAGATTAATTCCAACCGACCAAAAATGTGGTATCCAATTTAGTCAGGTTAAAATCGATTTAATTAAGTCTAACCGACCATAAATGTGGTATCCCATTAAGTCAGGTTTTAAATAGTTTATATATTATAATTAAGGGAGATTAATCTAAATATTAGTACTAAAAGCTTAACCTTTTACCCCAGCAGAAGGGAGTTACCTCCTCATACTGAAAAGTAAAAATAAAGCTGAAAAGTAAAATAAAGAAAATATTATTGCGTAAAATAAATAAAATTAAATACAGAAAGCTGTAAATAAACAAACAAGATACAATCTTCTTAATATTCTTAAGGAATTCCCCAGAAGAAGGCATGAATTTTCCTTCTGATTTCAGCTTCTATTTATAGTGAAAATCTGCCTTGCGTGTCGGGACGCAGAACCATTTGCGCGTTGCGACGCGCCGTTGATTAAATGAGATCGTGACACGTGGCATCGGTTGCATCAGCAGCTGAATTATTGTTTTTCCATCGCGACGCATGACGTGTTGCGCATCGCGACGTGTGCACAGTAAATGTCGGCAGCATGGGATGATGACATGTGTTTGGCGCATGTTAGCAAGACTGCTGTGATGTTGACACATGGTAGGCGCATGTTAGCAAATGCGCATGATATCAAGCTTCTCTGATTTTGACACGTGTCCGGCACACGTTAGCGGCGTATGATAGCAGACGGTGCATTTTATTAGCAAATGGCGCATTTTAGCAGGAAATTTACATTTTTGCCATTTTTGTCCGTTTTTCGATGTTTTGGCCCTGATTTGATTCCAGAGAGTCCTGTTATTTTATTTATCTACAAAATAATACAAAACACATCAAAATATTCACAAAACGTAAGAAACTATACAAAATATTAAGTAAAAAAGATGGTAAATAATGATATATTTACCGCTTATTAATTATACATATGCCATGACATCGACCTATATAGTTAAGTGAGTTTATCTCTGGTCGTCATAATTTACGGGTGGGTAAATTATGGACACAAAATTAAATTTCGTGACGGATATGCCTGAACCTAGAGAGTCTCACTAATGAAATATACTCGTAGAGCACTAGGACAACTTTTATGAATAATATTGATTATTTATAAATCGTTTAACGGTTAAACGAAAGATACATGCATAAGGGCCTTTTGGTCATTTCCTAATTAATTCGTATTTGTATTTAATACTTAATTTTATTAAATACACATTAATTAATTGTCAAATTATGATATTTGACATATATCATTAATATATGTAATTGGATTATTTAAAGTAAATATAATACATATATTTGGATATTTGTATTTAAATAATTATTTAATTATCTAATTATTTAATTATTAAATAATTAAAGTAATTAAAATTATAAAATATCTAAGTTGATATTTATTAAAGGAAATGATTAAAGTGTATAAATTTGACTTTTACATTAAATATAAAGTTGTCAAATTGGATTTGTCCTCTTTATTTTTGTTTTGAAAAAGAAAAATATATTTTTTTCTTTTTTCAAGCCAATTTTCGGCCATGACCTAGAGTATTTAAAGGATTTGTTTTTCATTTTCTTTACACTTGTTGAAGCCACCAAAATCATAAATAAAAGGATATTTGAGAGAAAAAAAGAAGAAACCAAGAAGAAATGCAAGAAAGCTTGGAATTTAGTAAGTATTTCCAAGTTTCTATTAGAAGGAAAATTTCTCTTTTTGTTCTTGGCTACAACATATGTTGTTCTTAGTTTTTTCTACTCTCCTGTGTTTGTGTTATGATGGTTAGAAGCATGAATGAAAGGTGTATGCATGTGTGTTTAATAAAGTATGCTTATAAATGGTGTATAAGCACACTTTTGATCATTTGATGATCTTGTTGTCATTCTAGAGTTTTTAGGCCCCTCATTGATGACCTAGAATTGTTCTTGAGTTGTTTCAAAGTGATGAGACTTGTTTGGTGTTGTAGAGATTTAATTAAAGTGTTGAATTTGGTTAACTTTGTTAATTGGACTAATTTGAGAAATTAGGGTTTTTAACCTAAATCAAAATTGGGTCTTTTCATATATGTGTTTTATAATGATGTATATATGATGTACATTTAATTTGGTGTTGATTGGATATCATCTAATGTTCTTTTGAACAAATTTAGACCAAACTGTAAAATCTGGAAAATGTTGGGACCTCTCGGCAATTGCAAGAAAAATTGGGTTTTGAGTTGCAATTTATATTTTCAAGTATAAGACATGAATAAATCATTTTGGTAGTGATTTAAAATCACTTAAATTTGTATTTGACAAATTAGGACTAAAATGATCAAAATGCAAAGTTTTGGGGTCTCACGGTAAATAGATATAAATCTGATTTTTGGATAAAAATTCAATTTCTATTTATTGAGTAATTAGAATAAATTGGTTTATTTTAATTTCCCAAAAAATTAATTACCGGAAATTATTTCTGAGTGAAAATATGCAAAAACAGTGAATAACGGTGTTACCAGGTAACGGCTACCCAAACAGTGCATTGGTCATTGTTCGGGCAGCCCACGAACTGTCCAATTGCTATTGGGGCTGACCTGGGCAGTCCCCATATGCATTGGTTGGTCGGTTCGGTCGGAAACGCATTTTATGTTATTTTACAGAAAAACATTTTCGTAAAAGTTTCGAGGTGTTTCTATTTTATTTAGGTCATTATTTGATATCAAATAAATATGTTTAGGTGAAATATGAATAGATTATTAATATTGGATATTGAATAATTTATTCGTATTTTAAAAATTTTAAACTACGATTTCGCCTGAACCGCGCTTCTTCCGCTGCGCCGCCCTGATAAACTCCAACAAAATGGTATCAGAGTGTGTATGATTCTGAACCTATGATATGATGAGCTCATTAAATTTGATATTTAATTTAATCTTTACTTTTTACATGCATGTATTTATTTAATTTGATTAAATAAAGTGAATTACATCTTTTAGGAAAATATCCGTTAAATAAGGTTTTATAGTAACTAGTATTAGGAATACTTGTTTCTTCGTCCGCCTTGTCAATACGGATGTTAATGTTTTCATGATGCTATAGTTGTATCGTGCCAAAGTTGTACAGTTATGGCTGAAGTTAGTTCATTTGCACCGGTAGAACTTAAATGATAAGAGACAAATTCATGTGAAAGTGGAAATCTTGAACGTGCCAAAGTTGTAAGGACTACATCAGTAGCTTGAGTTTGTCATTGACAAGTGAAGCCTTGATACGCCTCATGTGAATGTGCCAAAGCTATCACACGAGAAACAGTCAGGATCAAAATCAGGAGTCACAGCGAGTGTGATTGACAATGAGTTGTCTACCCGTGAATATACGTAGGCGAGAACGTGCCAAAACTGTGTGTCGAAATATATTTATGGGGTCCATTTCCCATTATGGAATTCGATTTAATTATTGAATTCTCATTTTCCGTTGGGGATTACGGTATTACGTAAAGTAGTGGGAGGCACTGCTGGGTTAAAAATCCATAACTAAGGCAGTGTGTAATATTATAAAAATTATCGTTTATGTTTTTTCCTTATTCTATTATTTGGATAGAATTAAACTTTTATCCACTGCATGCATATTTTATATATGTTTTTTGACTTCATTTATGGTTGCAGATTTCTAGAATAGGTTCTAGATTAGAATAGACTATGATATAATCATCTCGAGAAAATAATTTATTATGCAGTAAAGGTTGACATGAATTGGTTCATGCCTTGAGATTCTTCACTGGCATTAAGAAAATCCAATTAGGTATTTGTTTATCTAATAATGATGTTTCTTGGCTTTAGTGACATTTAGAGGTCACGTGTCTGACACTATTTACTTTTCAATCATTTGCAAATGTTGTAAATAGTTGAAGGCAAATTAATAAAGATAAAGAAAGAAGATGCGTATAGTTATGTGTAGAAAATATCAATTTTCACAATATGACAACTATCGGTATTGGATACCAGATCTTCCGTCTAGTTATTTAAAATATTGTTGAATGATTTTTTTGATATTTGATATCAGAACTTGCGACTATGGGATAGTTACTTGTTCTCTGTAAATAGTTGTTATATATTTTAAAACGACTAGTAGTGTCATTGACGAATAGATAACATTAAGAAAAATATTTGGTTAAGTAAATAACTTAGAACAGTGTTTTATGAGATTTTATCACTTAAGTATTATATGTTTATTCCATACGGTAAAAAATGGTCTGATACGAGATCACACCACATATCCTTATCCATTTAATGAATATTGTATTTGAGAGGATGATTAAATCTCATTTAATCAATGATTGTCATTGGACGAGAAAATTTATTAAACTGATACATTTGATGTATCTACTTTAATGAGTTGAAAATTACTTAAAGTAGTTTTCTTTACTTCGTAACTTAGTCAATGAATCGTCGTGACATAGTTACGTGTCTTTGATGAAACGCTAATAGAATATTTTGACTGGTTCAAAGATATTTGATCTGAAGTTTTGAAAACTGTATCTTTAAAATACATCGTGAGTCTTTGAATTGTTCAAAGATGTTTGATATGATCAAACATATGAATTTAAGGCAATTAGTTCTAAGGTTATTGAACGAATATGATTCTTACTCAATACAATTCTTCTATGATTCCATCTTGATGGAATTGTATAGTGGGAGAAATCGAATCTTATACGATTTGATTCGCTTGATATTTAGTGTTACCGAATTCATTTCAATCCTCTTGGGGATATACTCCAGAAACCCTAATTCATCCATTTAATTAAGGTTCCATTAGTTTCTACGGTTACGTATATGATATGTTCAACTAGAAAATTCGAATCTTGAAATGTTTAAGATTTGAATCTTTCTTTTGTATAATGGTTATATAATTGAAAGTACTTGTGCCTCGAAGGTACAAGTAAAAGTTTATCATTTATTTTATTTAATAGAATATTGTATTCTATTTGATAGAATATTATTTCTACGATCCCGAGTAATGAAATTATTTTATTACTTGGCATGTAATATCGGATGTTGACGATTGTAGAAAAGACTTGACTTATTGAAGTCAATTGTGAAAGTGATGAACTATAAATGGAACTACATAATTAATAAGATGAAATGACCCTTAGACATCTTCCATATAAGTCCAATAGGATGTCAGAATCATTTGCGAAGTATTTGATAATTAATGATTTTGTTATTTTCTTATCGAAGAAAATTATCCTATAACTTATAGTGAGAACGATATTTGATATCGATTCCAGAAGTTAGTATTAAACCATAGATCTAAGATTTTTCGTAGCTTACTACGATCAAGTTTTGAACTTGATTAAGCTTTCGTTATGAATCGTTCATAAAGTGTACAAATAGTTTGCGCAGCAAAAGCAAAGTGAGCTTATTAAAGGTTTGACCTTTATAGTATGACAGTGAGAAAATTTATACTCACTAATCTATTGTAGATTATGAGGAAACTTGTCTCTAGTGGCACTAATTGAAAAACTAAAGTTATGTTGGTTAATGTTGATATTAAACTGTGTATTTTAGCTAGGAATGTAAAGTGGCGTTTTTGAATGGTTTCTTCGGATAAGAGATCCGTTGTGATTTCTTTGTTTAAAGAGTTCGTTCTGGAATGGCCCTAGAGTTTGTATTCTACTAAATTACAGTTTGGTATACTAGCTTATATAGCCTATTGTAGACTCAGATGAGCCTTCTGGAAATCTGTGTTCTTTAATTTTGATATCGATCAGATTGCCTAATTTATCAAAGTATAGAGAATACATATGTGATAGTAGGGTTAATGGTAGCGTATAAATTTATTTCTAGTGTTTTACATCATAATGACATTATCATTATTAAGGTAATAATGAGATGTTTATGAGGTAAAAGGTTTACCTGAGTCTTATTTTCTCCGTGAAATCAGTGGGAGTGGTCTCTGTTATATTCGATATAAAGTTTTATATATGATATAAAACTAAGAGACTTGTGAGATGCTCCCTTTAGTCGTATATTAGATATGATCTAATAAAGGACATGGTGAGACTATCTGTGTAACATTTAGTATGACAATTAATGTGTCTATAGTATATAATATTCATCTTTTGTAAAGAATGATTCCTTTGTCGAAATAGAAATTCATTAGAATGTCTAGTCAATCTTATGCATCATAAGATGATGGCATAATGAATATTATATTTATTGTGATTGGAGATATTAATTTAATCGTAATTGTTACGAGTTATTTTGATACCATGTAGACCATAAGATGGGTCTTGAAACATGTTCTTTATTATCTTTGAGATATTAAGAACGAGTTTCTTATTAATGGAGAATATAGTCCACAACCATTAGGGTCAAATTAGTTTTGAGTCTAATTATGACGTTCTACGGTCTACATCATAAAGAGTCAGAAAAGATGCAGTGAGAGTGTCACGGATGATTCTACTGATTAAGTGGAATTAGTTGCAACTTATGAAGTATTGACTTATGAAGTTGCATAGTGACTATATAGATTAGAAGTTTTGATATTAGTGTTGTGTTTGCGGTTGTCTACACAGTATTTTTTGATTTGATCCCTAAATACTTGGACAATTCAGTAGCTAAAGCACAATATTGATGTGGCATCTGAGTCATATTGATGTATAACTTAGTTTTTACAAAATATGAATGATGTTGGCTAAGGGAAATAGTTGTGTTTGTTAGACAAACTCAATATGTCATAGCGGGCCTACTTGTTGTTGCCTACCTTTTGAATGCTAGGTGAGTTCTTGAGGGCCATGTGTATGTGATACTTATTTAGATGTGCATATGATATCGTGGATTGACACTAGAGCAAGTGGGAGAAATTGTTAGGGTTGGTGCTCGGAGGGCCATACGAGCAATACTTTTTTTCCCATAATATTACTTTTTTATGGTTTCACCTCTTCTCTTTTATTATATATATTCGATCTAATTCATTAGATTGAAATTAAATCATGTTTAGTGATATATGTATATTAGACAAAGACCCGATAATATATAATGTAGTGCGCAATTACAACGTAGCTTGTAATTGACATTGGGAAGTGTCACTACTAGAAATATATTATCAAATAAAGTTCTTGGTCAAGATTTACTGACACAGGTCGGTTAGTAAAAATCCACTGAGACCAGTACATGTTGTATATCGTGACTTGGTCCAATGGATTATCCCAATGAACCATGAGTCTCGGGAGACTCGTATAGACGTGTAGGTGTTTATTTGATAAACACTAAATGACTCACTGAAGATTACCTAATAGATAGTACAGTAACATCAATATGAGTATTCTCGGGTTGAATAACATAGTGATTCTTTGACTTAAGATACCACTGTGGGTAAATGAGGTATCCTCCACACTTTGATGGCAGTCACGTCACCGATCTATTTAGATCAGACCTTTGCATGTTCGTTGGGTGTGGACTGATCCTCAGGATATCATGTGTGTATCAAGATATGATATGTCAGTTCTGTGTAAAGAGCATAGGTATTCATTATGGGATTAGCAATCCGTTAAATCTTTGGTACATGACCGGCGTAAACACACACGTATAACGCAAGCGCACGTATCGTTCAAGTAGTATAAAAATATCGATCCCACGAGGACTTAATTCCTACTGTTGTTATTAATTATTGATACTATTTATTTACAGGTATCTAATTATAGGGAGAAAAGAATGATTGCTTTTGTTGGTTGAATGTGGATTTGATAAATAAAATACTTAAAGATACAAAATAAAATACTATGGAAAATAACAAAAGATTCAAAGATCTAGGGTTGTGACTCCACACAATATTATTATAAAGATGAATTGATTCTCTTATATATGTGTAATAAATCAGTTTGCTAACCTGGAACACGAAAATATGCAAAAACATATGTCGATGGTCAGATGCAAATACCCAGTATAACCCAATTGAACCATATGTCTATGTCAACCAAATTATCTGGATTCATTAAGATTAAGTTCCAATTATGGCTACCCCCGCCCGACAGGTATATGTCTATCCTGTAAGGAAATCTATTAAAGGGGTATCTATCCTCAAGGAAGATCGTGGGCTATTGAATCTAAGGCTGAAACCTAAAATCCCTATGTCTAGTTCATTTTAAGTTTACCACATCAATCTTATTGGTGATCAGACAACAAGAAGCATTAAGCTTAAGACTCAATAAACAAACTAAAGAATTACCCAATAAATAATTAAATCAATTATTAAGCCTAGTAATATTATGTTTCATCACTTCCCTAGAATAAAAATAAAATGCTGGGGGTTAGGGGATCCACTTTTAGAAATCTCAAATTATTATAATATGGAAATTGCCAGTATTATCCAATTAAGTTGAACCAGCCATAAAGGCGGTGTTATTATTTATCCATAAACCAGCCATATAAGCGGTAATTATCTGTCACTTAAAGACCAGCCATATAGGCGGTGTCACATTATGTTACATAATTAAAACCAGCCATTAAGGCGGAATCAACTTTTAATTCATATTATTAAATCACAATTTCCATATTATAATTGAAGTGAGATTAGTCTACATTTACTATTTCTAATTTAGAAATCTCCTTCATTATAATATATAAATCTGCGTGATATTTACCAACCAGCCATATAGGCGGTATCCTGATTAAGTCAAATTAATAATTAATTACCAACCGACCAACCAGGCGGTATCCTCATTAAGTCAGGTTAAAACCAATTTATAAATAATTACCAACCGACCAATATAGCGGTATCCTTATTAAGTCAGGTTTTAAATAATTTATATATTATAATTAAGGGAGATTAATCTAAATTATAAAAGTAAAAAGCTTCACATTTACCACAGCAGTAAATTAACTACTGAACATAAAAGAACAAAAAGAAAAGAAAAGAAAATTTTATTACAAAAAGTAAAAGTGCATAATTAAAAATACTAAAAGTAAAAATGCTTAATTTAAATTACAAAAATTTAAACACACGAGATGCAATCCTTAAAGTCCTTACAAAACTCAAGGAAGGCATGATTTGAATTCTGAAATTGAGCTGAATTTATAGGCGTCAGTAGGGTGTCCGCATCGCGACGCGCAGCTCTCGTCGCGACGCGCGTGATTGTCGACGTGGCAGGTTAAGAGCTCGACACGTGGGCTTCTGGATAAGGTGATAAGGTGACATGTGGCAAGGCGGCTGGGAGCTGAATGATTGAGATGATGTGGCGCTGACATGGCGACACATGGCGAAAGGGATTGTCGGCACCATATGATTGTGACACATGGCACGCTGTGATTGGTTGATGATGACGTGGCGATGATGTGGCATTTTGACTCGGTCAACTAGTGATGTGGACAATGACATGGCTGACACGTGGAGTGACACGTGGTGATAGTGACTGTCGGTACCGTAGGATGATAACACGTGGCACGGCTTACGTTAGCAGATCGGTTGTGATTGTGACACGTGGCACAGCGCACGTTAGCAAAGTCAAACTTCTCAGATTCTGACTTGTGGACCCGATGCAAGTTAGTAAGTCTTGGTGCATGTTAGGCGTCGTGACGGCAAAGGCTTACGCGTCGCGATGCGCCAAAATTACCAAAATGCCCTTTCGTCCAATTTTCACTATTTTGGTCCCAAATCACCTCCAGAATGTCCTGAAACTTTATTTATCTACAAAATAACACAAAACACATCAAAATATTCACAAAACTCAAGAAACTATACAAAATATTAGGTTAAATGAGTGGGAAATAGTGATACATTTACCACTCATCACACCCTCAAACCTAACATTTTGCTAGTCCTCGAGCAAAACACAGAATAAAATAACATAAACATCTTTAAATTAAAATTTAACTAAGCCACTTTCGTAGGGATCACGGTTGCATTAATTGTATGCAACAAGTCTTTAAACCCCTAGGTGTCCCTAGTGGACGATTTATAGTATCGTGAGGGCTTACAGCAATGATACCCACAGACATCTTACAAAAGTAAAAAGAAAGTAAAATTAATGCACACAAAAGCAAAAGGATAAAATAATAGATATATAAACAACGTCCTCAGAGAATATCTAGCATCAAAGTTAGAGGAACTTTCAAAACGCATATTCCAACTAAAATCTTTTCTTTTGAACAACATATCTAAATCAGACTCAAAGTGTGTGTGTGAATAATCCTGCAAACAGCTTCGATTCTAAGTTGTCAACTCGGCGATTTCGTCTCAACTCTCAGTAGTTAATGGGTCAAACCAATCTGAGTATCTAAAATTGTTCTGTCTACTACAATCAGCACAGTTAAGGTATGTGTATTTCTGATATTTTGTTTTTATTTATATACAACATCTTTGATCCGTGTAGCGAGCTTTGGGCTAGTGACTCCCAAACCAGATGGTTTTAGGGCACTAGGTATTAAAACACCCCTACAGACTTAATCACCCGGATCTCGGATGTTTAATAAACTAACACAAGCTTTCCCGTTTGACGCGAACTATCACTGCTTACTGAGGCAAGATGCCCAGTTACTAAGTACTTGCTTGGTTTAGTTTCTTTTTCTTTTTTTTTTACATACCTCACATAATATATAATTATAGACAGAAATAGAAACTCAGACAAACGGTCATTCATCAACCACCGATTATTTTAACTAGTTACTTTGTTAATTCCTTATTATCTAACTGCTTATAAAACTATTTAAAAAGTGTGCACGAGTCTGACCTAGATATGAAATTCAAATTAGGGATAAAAGTGAAATTAGAATTTATCTTTTCCTAAAACTTTTTAACTAAACAAACAATCAAATCATCGGACTCTTTTTTTTTAGTTTTTTCGATTTTAAAACACACAATCACACAAAATGCGGAAGATAAAAATGCTAAAATAAATCACACGACATGCAGAAAATAAAAATTTTAACGGAATTTTGAAAAAATTAAAAGCAAGTAACCCACACCCCCAAACCTAAATCTAGCATTGTCCCCAATGTGTTACAAAATATAAATCGAAAGAAGTGAATAATAGTACCTGAGTTTTTTTTAATCATCGGCCTCCTCCTCGTCACTGTCGATATTTGGATGTGGTGGAAACTGGTCATCTTGTAACCCCACTTGTCGTGCTATTTATTCGAGCAGCTTAACCATGTATCCCTGCTGATATTCCAATCTAGTGACCCTCTGAGTTAAGGAGCGAGGCCGAGATGATCTTTGTGGTGGTTGAGGCGGTTGGTGTGTTTGTTGTGCAGGTGCAGAAGATGATGATCTAGCAGGAGCTTGTCTCTCTGTATGGAATTGATGGATGATGCAAGATGTTATTGCAGTCGTAGGATCTGTTATCTCCTCTCTAGGGTCGACAGCGACCCTGGCCAATGTGCACAAAGATGAAATCAGGTAGCAGTATAACAGACCTGTCTGTGTTGATCTCGCAGCCCAGGCTATATTGGTAGCAATCAGTCGACCAACATTGATTGTATAGCCTTCCAGTATGCAGTACAGCAAAATCATATGTTCCTTTGTGACATGAGTAATGTGAGTTCCAGGTAATAAAGTTCTTGTAAGAAAGTGGAACCACACTTTTACTTCAGGTTTCAGTAACCTTGAACTCATCTTCAAATGTTCCCCGTTGCTGCTTATGACCCATGCATCATTATGGATGCACAAGGTCTCCGTTAGATGAATGATGTCGACTTCTTCCTTTATCACCGAATATTCATCAACTTCCATATCTGTTAACCCATAGAACCCATTTATAGTTGATTCGCCAATCCTCACCTACTGTCCTCTTACCATAACCACATATGCTTGATGCTCGTAAGCGTTAGCATAAAACTCTCGTACTATAGATGTATTGGTTGGGTGGGGTTGCTGGCAAAGCTTATGCCAGTGTCTCGTTGCAATGACCCTATCAATCTGCGGGAATAGTCTGGGGTGGATTTCAAAACCCCTCTCTATAATAACTTTTTTGTTCATTCCCTCATCAAATCTCTGTTCAGCGGCTGCCGAAACAAATTTAGTTCCGTCAAAACTGGGTTCAGCAGATGTTGAAGCCCTAGAGCTCTTCGGTGCAATTTTTTCAGTAAAAATTTTCGACAGAGCCTCCCCTAAAAATTCCAAAATCCCCAAATTCAACCCAAATTTATCATAACACAATAACCTTCGCCCCTAAAATCTATTAATTCAACCGATTCCATAGTTCAAAAATCCACAAATTCAGTACCAAATCTACCACAAATTTCAAAAATTTTCAGTTAATTTCCCCTCAGATTTTACCATTCAATATTTTAAAGAACTGGATCTGGAAGTGCTCGGTTGTGGCTTTTGGTTTTGGCTTCGGCAGTGGCAATGGTCGGCAATGGCTCGGCAAGGCTCGGACTGGTTCAGAATCGGCAGGTCGTCGGTGGTTTAATGGTTCTCGGTGGTGGCTGGTTGTGGATCGGTCTCAGCTGATTTTGGCTCGGTCACTGTTACTGTTGGTTCAGCGGTGGTTGGATTCGACTGTGGCTCTCAGTCTAGTCATAGTGGCTCTCGGTAGTGGCTCTTGGTGGTGGCTCTTGGTGGTGGTTCGGTGAAGATGGCAGCGGCTGGTTTGGTTGATCTCGGCTGGTGCTTCTTGTTTTGACCTCGGCAGTGGCTCAGTCTCGACTGATTTTGGTTCGATCATGGGTTAATCGGTGGAGATGGCGTGATGGTGTTCGGCAAAGGGTGTTTCGGCTTGGTCTTGGGTTGGTTTCTTTCGGCTATGGCTGAGGTGGTTGCTGGTTCTTCAGAGGAAAATGTTTTTGTTTGAAGAGAAAATGAGATCTGTTTCGGCGGCTGCCATTTTTGACCTGTAATCGATCCAACGTCGCGACGCTAAATTTTGCCTTCAGTCGCGACGCTCAGTTGTTTTAGGGTTATGGTTTCGTGTTTAGGCTCTGGTGTTGTGATGCACAGGGTTTTCGCATCGCGACGAGTTATTATTATTTTTTTTTGGCAAAACCAAGCCTTGGTATCATGATATTTAGAGGTATCTGGAACACAGAGAATTCTCAGAAGAAACAAGCAGAAAAGACAGAATGGCCATTCAGAAATTAGGAAACGGAGCAGCGAAGCTTTCAGACTTAGAAAGGAATGAGTTCACCGAGCTGATTAATGTTGTACTTTTCCTAAGGGAGAGAAGACCGAGCAGCCACCAAGGGAATTGGCGGAAGGCCTAACCCAACGGGATAGGAAACATATGCATGCATACATGTAACGTACTTACAATTCTTGTGTTTGTTCTATGTTTGCAGGTTTCAAACAGAAGAGAAGAACCGACAGGAGGAAACACATGACGCCGATGAGCACAATGATGGTCTCACCCATCAAGAACAGGGAGTATCTCTACACATGTATGTGTATACGTTACATGCACACGTCTTTAGTCTATTTTTTTGTGTTTGCAGGTTTCAAAGAAGAAAAAAAAAAGGGAAAACGGCAAAGATCAAAAGGTTGCACAAGCACCGAGGACGACATTGAAGCCACCTTGACAGATGGATTTCGGTCATGTCTGGCTGAAGACGATGAATTTAGTGCTAACAGGGAGGCAACCTATGCACTTATTGTGATTTCTGTTTTCATGTTTTGTGTATACATGTTGTGGAGTTTTTTAATTTTATGTGTTATTTTTGTAGGTAAAAGCAAAGACGGCGCATGTTAAGACTGAAGGAATGGTGTTTGGGCAATCACAAAAATGGGAGCTAATTCATTAGTGGTTGCAGAGTAAGAGGCCAAGAGGCACGAGTTTGTCACCAAATCAGTAGATGACATTTTCTTGACGGTGACAAAGGCCGAAGAGTGATTGACCGGATCCTGGCTTTTGAGCCGAAGCTTGACCCCATCCTCTCGACACTGGACTGGACTGATAATGATCCTAGCAAGAAGCGCAAACTGGACATTGATCTGAATCGGTGATGTTCCCTGCTGACTAGGTATTCCAGGCATATCTAAAAGTTTGTGTTTTATTCTAATGTGAAAAAAAAAAAAGAGAAAAAAAAAATAAGTGAGATAAGTCTTCGATAGTTAAACATATGTTCGGTGATGACATTGTTTGCTGTAGGGAGAAACCCTAGAAACGATAAGTGCGAGACGTGCTCTCGTCCGGTATTCTGAATGGATTGATCTCAGCTAGACTCGTGAGCACTTGATTACGGGATCCTAGCAGTAGAAGCCTGAGTGGTTGGCGAGGTGACTAGTTGAAGAGATGATGTATTAGTGAATGACCGTTTGCCTGGGTGTCCACACTTGTTTACTGATGCTATGATATATGATATGGTTGGAAATAAAAATAAAAGTCTCTGAAAAGAAAATATGAAGAAAAAATAGACCGCCTATAACCGATAAGCGTGTGAAGCTACCCATGGGTGAGTATTAGGACCACCATGAGGAGAAATTCTACCTTAAAGGGTAGGTGTGTCAGAAAAGAAAAAAAGAAAAAAAAATGAAAAGAAAGAGACAAAAAAAAAAAAGATGAAAACCATATCATGTTGAGTATGCTGAAGTAATCACAGAATGTGATTAAGACATCCAGGTTGGTTAGACCCACTGGTTCGATTCTCTGAAACGAAATCACCAAGTTGGCTTACTAAAGGACTAAGCTGCGAAAGAGCCTCAGCACACACACACTAAGAGTCTAGTTCAGATCACCCATTCAAACAATCGAAATTGAGTGTATCGAGTACTTTGAAGGTTCTCTGGTTTCGACACGGAGCATTCGTTGAGGACACAAATATGTTTAGCTATCAGGATTGTCTCGAGGTGAGCAGTATAGTTTGAAATAAATCATTCACATCAGTATCAGTCTGGGGGCGAGGCCCATATCAGTATCAGTTTCGGGGATGAGTCACAGGGCCGAGGCCCACATCAGCTTCAGCATCAGTTTTCAAAGATGAGTCACATGGTCGAGGCCCACATCAGCTTCAGTATCAGTTTCGGGGATGAGTCTTAGGGCTGAGGCCTACATCAGTATAAGCTTGGGGATGAGTCACAGGGCGAGGCCCACACTAGTATCAGTTTGGGGCGAGGCCCACACTAGTATCAGTTTTCGGGGATGAGTCCCAGGGTCGAGGCCCACGTCAATATCAGTATCAGTTTCAGGGATGAGCCCTAGGGTTGAGGCCTACATCAGCATCAGAATCAGTTTTAGGGATGAGTTCCAGGGTGAGGCCCACATCATTATCATATTAGGGGATGCGTCCTAGGGGCGACGCCCACATCGTTATCAGTAGTTTGGGGATGAGTCCCAGGGTCGAGGCCTACATCTACATCAGTAACAGTTTTGGGGATGCGTCTCAGGGTCGAGGCCCATATTATATCAGTAGTTTTGGGGATGCGTCCCAGGGTTGTAACCCACTTTATCAGTATCAATTTGGGCGAGGCCCATATCAGTATCAGTTTGGGCGAGGCCCATATCAGTATCAGTTTGGGCGAGGCTCATATCAGTATCAGTTGGGGCGAGGCCCATATCAGTATCAGTCTGGGGCCGAGGCCTACATCAGTATCAGTTTGGGGCGAGGCCCACATCAGTATCAGTTGGGGTGAGGCCCACATTAGCATCATTTTGGGGCGAGGCCCATATCGGTATCAGTTTGGGCGATGCCCATATCCGTATCTGTTTGGGCGAGGCCCATATCAATATCAGTTTGGGGCAAGGCCCACATCAGTATCAGTCTGGGGGCGAGGCCCATATCAGTATCAGTTTGGGCGAGGCCCATATCAGTATCAGTTTGGGGCGAGGCCCATACCAGTATCAGTCTGGGGGCGAGGCCCACTACATTCATCAGTTCGAGGGCGAGGTCCCTATTGTCAGCGGTGTTGGGTCGAGGGGGTGCCCAGGGTCGAGGTGCCCTCGTTATCAGTTGTAGTTCTGGGTCGAGGTGCCCAGGTCGAAGGTGCCCACTAAATCATCAGTTTGAGGGCGAGGTCCCTATTGTCAGCGGGGTTGGGTCGAGGTGCCCAGGGTCGAGGTGCCCCCGTTGTCAGTTGTAGTTCCGGGTCGAGGTGCCCAGGGTGAGGTGCCCACTACATCATCAGTTTGAGGGCGAGGTCCATATTGTCAGCGGTGTTGGGTCGAGGTGCCCAGGGTCGAGTGCCCCGTTGTCGGTTGTAGTTCCGGGTGTCGAGGTGGGGTACCCAGGGCGAGGTGCCACTACCTCATCAGTTCGAGGGCGAGGTCCCTATTGTCAGCGGTGTTGGGCGAGGGGCCCAGGGTCGAGGGGCCCCCAGGTTGTCGGTTGGTAGTTCCGGGTCGAGGTTGCCCAGGGTCGAGGGTTGCCCACTACATCATCAGTTCGAGGGCGAGGTCCCTATTGTCAGCGGTGTTGGGTCGAGGTGCCCAGGTCGAGTGCCACCGTTGTCAGTTGTAGTTCGGGTCGAGGATGCCCAGGGTCGAGTGCCCACACACATCATCAGTCGGAGGGAGAGGTCCCCTATTGTCAGCGTGTGTTGGGTCGAGGTAGGTTTCCCCCCGTTGTCGGTTGTAGTCCGGGTCGAGATGCGTGCCAGGGTCGAGATGTGCCCACTACATCATCAGTTCGGGGTCGAGTGTTGTGTTAGACATTATGACCCATAGCGTCACAGTTTTGTAAATGATATTGTATTATTGTACAAAAATCAACTATGTGATAATGAAATTGCCTTTTGCCGTTTTGTAAAATTATTTACTTTAATATATTAATGGCAAAAGTCCATATGATTAGTTCCGTATTGAGATGATATGAGACAGTATCAATATAAAAGGTTTAATCATTAAATATCCCTAGTCGGAGTATTATCGAGATCGGACATCGATAATGCGGAATAGACTAGTATTGCACTTGTGCGAGTTGTGATGGCACAACGGCATAGTTCTCATATATTTAAGTTGGATACTTATGCAAGTGCGATAGGAGGTTGTGTTTTACCGATGGACGGTACGGAAAAAACAGCTTCGCTCTGGATAGACCCCGCGGAATCCCATTGGTAGTATGTCTGCGTGTCTATTGGGAGGCCGCATCAGGGTAGGTGTATATGGTCTTAACCTGAGACTTACATCGCTAGTACTTGCGACAATCGGTAAACTTTGGTTTTGGGTGGTTCGGGGCTTTAACCGGTTCTGTGTACACCTCTTCTGGGTTTATCGAGAATCGTAGTGTACTGGATGTGATGTCAAGATGGAAGTATCACTTCAGACATATGGAGATGATGATCACGCAGGATACAGAACTAGTACTCTATAAAAGGTTGCAACCGTCGGGACAATATGACCAGGTCAGGATTGTCCGATTTAAAGAGACTAGTTGTTTGATGTCCGATATATGTTTCGTACGGGGCAGACACATTTCCAGCTCCATGCCTAACATGTGATGTCCGATACTGGATCGATGTACGCGATACTACGGTATACTACGCTTGATAAAGATCTAATATTCCAGTAAGAATATTTCTGGAGGAATTGGGTAGGCATGGCGCTTTGCTAGAAGCCAACCTTGTCTTGTAAATCGGTAAAAAACGTAGTACGAGGTACGTACGTGTTTGGATTATCCAACGACCGTATTTACTGCCAACATATCCGGAGACTCTTGGGTCGCTTCCTGAAGATTCACCTATGATGTTGATTCGAACTTTATTAATCTTGGATTAATACGGAGAAACTTTATCTTGGATAAAATGCCTTATTAGGAGAGAGATAACGATTAATTTGGAATTAATCGATAAAATAATATATTCGATATATTATTAAACGAAATTAGATTTCGACGCGAAATTAAAATCGGATTTTAATTCGGGCAAACGAATTAATTTAGAATTAATTCGTTAGCGATCTGAATAGTAATTTCGCTAGGCAAAATTAATTAATTCTCGTCGCGACGGAAATGCGTTAATTCGGAATTAGCGAAACCGAGCCCGAAAGTGTTTGCGAACACATTCGTTATTTTGAAACGAGTAGGATCCGCAAATCACATCGCGAAGTCTCATTACTTGACACGAATAGATGATGGATGTATCTAGTCACCCTTATGGGATGATACATTGTCTCTATTCTCAATGTAATAAGATGGCCATTTAATGAATTTTTTGGAGGGAAAACCTTTCACGGTTTTTGAAGGGATTTTTTAATTAAAAAATTCATTTTGGTAAATCATTATCTCATCATTGCTTTTCCTTCTTTCTCACGGTTTTTGAAACAACATTAAAGAGAAATAGAAAATTGAAAAGGCACACTCCTCTCCTTCTTCTTGCTCACGCCGTGAGCTTCATCCATGGCAGAAAAATTGTTTTCATTTCTCCATTTTGCTAGCACAAAAAGGGATCAAAGGAGGTGATAGGGAAACATCCTTGGAGTTGGAGTACTAGAAGATTTGAAGCTTCTCACACTGTTGTTCTGGCCGAAAACAGCTCCAAGACGAAGCTTCTCTCATTCTGTTCTTGGCCGAAAACACCACCTTGAAGACTCAAGGATTTTCTTCATCATATCGTCACAAAGCTTTGTAAGTATGATTCCGCCATGCTTCAAGCTTTGCATGTATGATATTTGTATTTCTATGGCTTATTCTTTCTTGGGACTAATTATAGAAACAAACAATGGTATCATGGAGCCATGTTTAAGCATGAAATACATTAGGGTTAATTTGGGGAAAATTGATTGAAGCATGTTCTTGTGAAATTGGATGCTAAAGTATGCTTATATGTATGTTATATGATATATTACATGATCAATTTTGAGAAAAATGCATTGGATGATTTTTCCCCAAAATGGTTGCTTTGGCCGAATGTGGAGGTGCTTCCATGGTTTGGAATTTTTCATGCACAAAGTTCATTAGATGACTTAAGCATGATTATATGTTGATATATGTTGTAAGACATGATCAATTTGAGAAAAATGCATTGGATGATTTTTTCCCCAAAATTGATGCTTGACCGAATGTGGAGGTCCTTCCACTGATTGTAATTTTTCATAAAACAAGTTCATTAGATGACTTAGCATGATATATGTATGAATATGATGTAATACATGATCAATTTTGAGAAAAATGCATTGGATGATTTTTTCCAAAAATTGTTGCTTGACCGAAAATGGAAGTCCTTGCATGAAATGGAATTTTTTTGTGTACAAGTTCATTTGATGACTTAAAAATAAACGGGTAATAGATTAGTGATTCAATTGGATTGAAAAACAAATCGAACCGCCAAAAATCCCTCTTGGCCGAATGCAATATGACATGTTAAAGGACTTGATTTTTGTTCAAATAATGTTGGACATATGTTTTGAACAAGTGATGATTAATAAGTTAAATTGATGTTTTTGAAATATTTGGTTTAATGAATTAATCATGGATTACACTTTAATTAATTGAATTTTAAAATTTGGAATATTAAATTTAATAATGGCTTGATGTATAATGGGCTTGTATTATTAATTTGGCATAATGGGTGGTTGGGCCAGATTTGGGCCAAAAGGATTGGATCCAATTGGGACTCCATTAAGATAGTAATGGCTCTTAATTGGGCTTATGGGCTTGAAATTGATTTTATGACTGAGGGTGATTCCTTATTGGGCTTGGTAATTGGGTTTGACCCACATTGACCAAAGCCCAAGCCTTGATAAATCAATTGAAAGCCCATCGGACTTTAATAAACAAACATTGGATGTTGGTTGGGCTTGGAGACCCAATTAGAATTAGATTTAGAATCTAAGTCTTTAAAGCACATTAAAAGTGTAAACATTTAATTTGGAATTAAATAAATTGAATTAGTATTGAATACGACTTAAATTGGATTTAACGTAGTAGTTCGATATAATTCGTGAATTCGTACCTTATGTACTTATTCTCAAACGAGTTGGACTCGCGCAAAATCAAACCATTGTTTGAACATTGGATGATCACTTAAAAAAGACTAATTAATTGGATTTGATTGGTTGTATAGCATGTCTTAATTGAATATATGTATGTGATGAATGAATAGTGTATATCGGATGGATATTAGAAGGGGAAAGGGTAATTTTAGAAATTATTGTAAATTTAGAATTTATAAATTGGACCTGCGTGTCCAGCCTTATCTCTTTTATCTCTTGTATTCTCTTCTCACCTAATTCCCCTCAATGTAAATGAGGTTTCTCTTATTGTATTATGTAATTGGGTAGAAGTAGAATAACTAGCGGGGAGAGGAAAGGGAGTGATTTGTTCTAGGAACAAGTTGTTTTATATATCCATCCGTATATCACTATTAATTTACTTTACGCACTTTATGATTTTTAGAAGCATGCTTAAGGGTGTATGATGATGAGACCTAACAAAGATAATAAATTGGTTGCCAATTACGCAAAAATCCCTCAATATTATATTAAGCGATTTATCCTTCCATTGAATGATTCTGTTCAAGATCCAAAATTGGCATTGGTTTGTTGGCCAAAGTCAAGACCTTTGTCAATTGAGGATGTACTTGAATCATGAGAGTTTTGTTCCACATCGGTGTCTTGTCCAAGTTGTGATTTGTTGGCCAAAGTCAAGATCACTTCTTGTCCAACGACATTGATTACGAAACTTTCCTTGTCAATGGGTCCCGCTTAACTGGAATCATTAGGTTTGTTGTGCCAAAGCCAATGCCTAGATGATTCGGAGGATATGGTTAGGAAAATGTATTAGATACATTGACATAAGTAAATATACATATGTTTTGGACTTGGATGTCCACCTAACCGGATCTAGGAATTGGATTGGATCCAATTGATCTTTGAGATCTACCTAGTTAAATAGCATACAGATTGTTGGCCAAAGTCAAGGGTGGTGTTATTTAACGGGATCCTAGCCCACTAGGAAATAGGATTTCCTGAGTTCTCAACAGAGGGTTAGAGACTTGATAAAAATAGTGGGAGTCTATTATTGAATTTGCAATTTCGTTCAGATATTTAGCCTTACGCGTCTTTCAATTTTATTTCGTCTATTTATTAAATTAGTTGGACTAATACATTGTTATTTTGTGACAGTTTGACTGTACCCATTTTATCGTTAACTAGATAGTTGGACTATCGTAGTTGAGATGGCAAGCAAGGGAAATGTCCGAGACATCATCATGGGTGACAATGTCTTTAAGGGCACAAACTTCGCTGATTGGGAAATGAACCTAAGGATAGTCCTTGGGGCAGAGAGGATGCTGTACACTATACAGATACCTCTCCCGCCTAAGCCCACTGACCCACTTGAGCTGGAGTTATGGAAAACTCACAGCGATGATTGTGACACTGCTCAGGCAATTATGTTAGCTTCGATGACTCAGCACTTTCGTCGCCAGAATAAGGACTTGGATCCTTATAGCATGTTGGCTAGACTGAGAGATCTCCACCGCACCAACAAGCGGATGGAGAGGTACGAGTTGGTGAAGAAACTCTTCCGCGCCCGAATGATGAAGGCGCATCAGTTGAGGCCCACGGGCTCAAATGATCGCCGATATTGATGAGTTGGCCAATATGGGAATAGTCTTGGAGGTGAGCTGACCGTAGATTTGATCTTACAGTCACTTCCTGATACTTGGAGACAAATCATAATCAACTATAAGTTGATGGATACGGATGACACTCTTGGAGAGCTGTTATCCATCTTGAAGGAGTCGAAAAAGAACTCCAAAAAGGGGGCAAGCGCGAGGCGCACTATGCATCGACCTCTCAGAGGCCAAAGGCTGGGCCCAAAGCTACTGGAGGGGTGAGGAAGAAGAAACATAAGAAAAAGGGTAAAGGCAAGTTGACAAAAGCTTCTGGAAGCCAAGGGACAAGTCTCAAGATGTCTGCCTCAAATGCGGCAAGAAGGGTCACTGGAAACGTGACTGCCGAATGGGCAAGGGACACAAGGAGGATATCAAGGCAGGCAAGGCACTAGCCTCTGGTATGTTTGTTATTGAGATAAATATGACTACTTCTAGTTTTAAAAATGGATTTTTGATTCTGGTTGTGCTGCTCATATATGTACTGATTTGCAGGATCTGCAGGATAGCAGGATGCTTGGCTTCAGGGGAGATTGATCTACGAGTCGGAAACGGAACTCCAGTTGCTGTTTTGGCTGTAGGGACTTTTGTTTTGGAATTGCCCTCGGGGCATATGCTTAAACTTTGAACTGTTATTATATACCTAGTTTGACTAGGAATATCATATCTGTATCTTTGTTAACCCAGCATGGTAACTTTTGTATTTAGAAAACTGGGTGTTATTTATATAAAAATGATGCAGAAAATTTGCACTGTGTTGCAAATAAGGGCCTTTATATTTTGAATATAAATGAATCTCCTAAACATAAAATAACAAACAAAAGGCTCAAAAAGAGTAATCTAAAAGATGAAGCTTACATGTGGCATTGTCGTCTAGGACACAATAACAAGACTCGCATATCCCACTCTCGAAGAGTGGGTACTTGGACGGATTTGATCTTAATTCATATGATGTCTGCGAATCTTGTCTTTAGGCAAAATGCCTAAATCACCTTTAGTGGTAAAGGTGAACGTGCCACAGAACTGTTAGCCCTCGTTCATAGCGACGTATGTGGGCCCATGTCTAGCCAGGCTAGAGGTGGATATCATTACTTCGTAACCTTTACGGATGATGCATCTCGTTATGGTTATGTGTATCTAATGAGACACAAGTCGGAAACTTTTGAGAAATCAAAGAGTTCGACACGAAGTAGAAAAACAAACAGGCAAGAGTATTAAGACATTGCGGTCGGACCGTGGTGGCGAATACTTAAGTTATGAGTTTCAAGATTACTTGAAAGAAAACGGTATTCTTTCACAGTGGACTCCTCCTGGAAACACCGAATTAAACGTGTGTCTGAACGAGGAGAAACCGTCTTGTTAGACATGGTAAGGTCCATGATGAGTCGCACTGAGCTACCTATATCCTTCTGGGGATAGCATTAAACAGTGCAGTACTTATTTTGAATAAGGTTCCGTCAAAGTCTGTTGAACAGACTCCATATGAGATATGGACAGGGAGAGGAGGAAACCAGGTTTCTCTTCCTGAAGATTTGGGGATGCTGGGCATATGTTAAACGTTTGGAAGGTACCAAACTAGAACCCAAATCAGATAAATGCCTTTTCGTGGGATATCCTAAGGAAACCAAAGGATATTACTTCTATCACCCACAAGAGAACAAAGTATTTGTTGCTCTACATGCATTTTTCTTGAGAAGGAATTCCTAGATGCAGTGGTAAGTGGGAGGAAAGTGTGGAGCTCGATGAAAAAATCGTAGTGATACTGTTCCTGGCAATGAATCAACGACGGAACATAAACAGACCATCCAGGATGAGTCTGTACCACAATCTTCATATACACAAAGACCGCGTAGGTCGGAGAGAGTCAGAACAGTACCTGAGAGGTATGGGTTCCTGATCTCGCCTCATGTAGATATTAATCTTATTGAGGATAATGAACCGACTATGTATGAGGAAGCAATACAGAATATTGATTCCGCTTATGGCAAGATGCCATGAAGTCCGAGATGGATTCCATGTATGCCAACCAAGTTTGGACACTGGTTGATGCACCAGAAGGCGTAAAGCCTATTGGATGCAGATGGATCTTCAAGAAGAAGACCGACATGGATGGCAACGTGCAAACGTACAAAGCCAGGCTTGTAGCAAAAGGGTATCGTCAGCAATATGGTATTGATTATGACGAAACTTTCTCACCGTTGCCATGATTAAATCCATTCGGATAATGCTTGCAATAGCTGCATATTTCGATTACGAGATATGGCAGATGGACGTTAAAACCGTTTCCTTAACAGAAACCTTTTGGAGGATGTTTATATGCAACAACCTGACGGTTTTATCGTACCTAGACTTGCAAACAAGGTTTGTAAGTTAAATCGATCCATTTATGGATTGAAGCAAGCATCACGGTCATGGAATCAGCGTTTTGATGAGATCATAAAAGAATATGATTTCGTACAAAATGATGATGACCCTTGTGTATACAAAAAGGTTAGTGGGAGAGCACTGACTTTTATTGTCCTTTATGTCGACGACGTATTGCTTATAGGCAATGACATTCCCATGCTAACGTCGGGGTGAAAGCTTGGCTTTCATTAAAATTCTCCATGAAAGATCTGGGAGAAGCAGCCTTTATTCTGGGAATAAAGATCTACAGGGATAGATCTAGAAAGCTGCTTGGACTCTCCCCAGAGTACATATATTGACAAAGTGTTGAAGCGATCAACATGGATCAATCCAAGAAGGGATTGATGCCGATGTCGCGTGGTATCCTTCTGTCTAAAGACATGTGTCCTAAGACTAAAGAAGAGAGAGATACATGAGTCGGATTACCGTTCGCCTCGGCAGTCGGATCGATCATGTATGCCATGATATGTACGCGACCTGATGTGCATATGCTTTGAGCATGTGCAGTCGCTATCAGGCCGATCCAGGTGAAGGTCACTGGATGGCAGTTAAGAATATCCTTAAGTATCTTAGACGAACTAAGGATGCTTTCTTAATTTATGGAGGTGGAGAACTTGAGGTGTCTGGGTACACCGATGCAAGTTTCCAAACCGACAAGGACGACTTCAAGTCGCAATCGGGGTACATTTTTTGTTTGAATAACGGACGGAGCAGTGAGCTGGAATCTTCCAAGCAAGATACTGTTGCCGATTCAACAACAAAACCGGAGTATATTGCTGCGTCGGAAGCAGAGCAAAGGAGGCAGTTTGGATCCGAAAAATTCCTAATCGGATTAGGAGTAGTTCCGTTAGCAGCTGAGCCCGTGCCATTGTATTGTGACAATAACGGGGCTATAGCACAAGCTAAGGAACCAAGGTCTCATCAACGATCCAAGCATGTTCTTCGGCGTTACCATCTGATTCGGGAGATTATACATCGTGGCGATGTAAAGGTCGAGAAGGTCGCATCAGATGACAACATTGCAGATCCGCTGACGAAGGCTGTTCTTCAGCAAGTGTTTGAACGACATATACATAGTTCAGGTATTAGATGCTTGAGTGACTGGCTATAGGCCAAGTGGGAGATTGTTAGACATTATGACCCATAGCGTCACTGTTTGTAAATGATATTGTATTATTGTACAAAATCAACTATGTGATAATGAAATTGCCTTTTGCCGTTTTTAAAATTATTTACTTTAATATTAATGGCAAAAGTCCATATGATTAGTTCCGTATTGAGATGATATGAGACAGTATCAATATAAAAGGTTTAATCATTAAATATCCCTAGTCGGAGTATTATCGAGATCGGACATCGATAATGCGGAATAGACTAGTATTGCACTTGTGCGAGTTGTGATGGCACAACGGCATAGTTCTCATATATTTAAGTATTGGATTACTTATGCAAGTGCGATAGGAGGTTGTGTTTTACCGATGGTACGGAAAACAGCTTCGCTCTGGATAGACCCCGCGGAATCCCATTGGTAGTATGTCTGCGTTGTCTATGGGAGGCAGCATCAGGGTAGGTGTATATGGTCTTAACCTGAGACTTGCATCGCTAGTACTTGCGACAATCGGTAACTTTGGTTTGGTGGTTCGGGGCTTTAACCGGTTCTGTGTACGCCTCTTCTGGGTTTATCGAGAATCGTAGTGTACTGGATGTGATGTCAAGATGGAAGTACACTTCAGACATATGGAGATGATGATCACGCAGGATACAGAACTAGTACTCTATAAAAGGTTGCAACCGTCGGGACAATATGACCAGGTCAGGATTGTCCGATTTAAAGAGACTAGTGTTTGATGTCCGATATATGTTTCGTACGGGGCAGACACATTCCAGCCCCAGGCCTAACATGTGATCGTCCGATACTGGATCGATGTACGCGATACTACGGTATACTACGCTTGATAAAGATCTAATATTCCAGTAAGAATATTTCTGGAGAATTGGGTAGGCATGGCGCTTTGCTAGAAGCCAACCTTGTCTTGTAAATCGGTTAAAAACGTAGTACGAGGTACGTACGTGTTTGGATTATCCAACGACCGTATTTACTGCCAACATATCCGGAGATCTCTGGGTCGCTTCCTGAAGATTCACCTATGATGTTTGATTCGAACTTTATTAATCTTGGATTAATTACGGAGAAACTTTATCTTGGATAAAATGCCTTATTAGGAGAGAGATAACGATTAATTGGAATTATCGATAAAATAATATATTCGATATATATTAAACGAAATTAGATTCGACGCGAAATTAAAATCGGATTTTAATTCGGGCAAACGAATTAATTTAGAATTAATTCGTTAGCGATCTGAATAGTAATTTCGCTAGGCGAAATTATTTAATTATCGTCGCGACGAGAAATGCGTTAATTCGGAATTAGCGAAACCGAGCCCGAAAGTGTTTGCGAACAATTCGTATTTTGAAACGAGTAGGATCCGCAAATCACATCGCGAAGTCTCATTACTTGACACGAATAGATGATGGATGTATCTAGTCACCTTTATGGGATGATACATTGTCTCTATTCTCAATGTAATAAAATGATGCCATTTAATGAATTTTTTGGAGGGAAAACCTTTCACGGTTTTTGAAGGGTTTTTAATTAAAAATTTATTTTGGTAAATCATATTCATCATTGCTTTTCTTTTCTTTCTCACGGTTTTTGAAACAAAATAAAAGAGAAATAGAAAATTGAAAAGGCACTCTTCTCTCCTTCTTCTTGCTCACGCCGTGAGCTTCATCCATGGCAGAAAAATTGTTTTCATTTCTCCATTTTGCTAGCACAAAGAGGGATCAAAGGAGGGGTGATAGGGAAACAATTGGGCTGGAGTACTAAAGATTTGGAAGATTGAAGCTTCTCACACTGTTGTTCTTGGACGAAAACAGCTCCAGACTTGAAGCTTCTCTCATTCTTGTTCTTGGCGAAAAAACATCCACCTTGAAGACTCAAGGATTTTCTTCATCATATTCGTCACAAGCTTTGTAAGTATGATTCCGCCATGCTTCAAGCTTGGCATGTATGAATTTGTATTTCTTTGGCTTATTCTTTCTTGGGACTAATTATAGAAACCTACAAGGTGCCCCCGTTGTCGGATGCCGTCGAGATGCGTCCCAGAGGGCGAGGAACCAACTGCTCTATCACAGTTCACATTTCGGTGGTTCGGGAACAAAAGCCCAGAGTCGAGGCACCTCGCCATCATCTAAATTCAGTTCGAAGCCGCAGGTAAGTCAGGTGGCAAAAGCTGCGAGCCAGGGTGGTAAGTAAAAATGCATGCACGAACTTTTGATAGACTGTCTTGTCCCACACTGCCACAGATCCCATCAAAAGTGGGGGCGACTGTAGGCATTGCATTTGTGCATATCAGCACAATGATGAGCCTCGAATGGAGGCACTACTTTTTAGTGAGGGAAGTGCGGAAACGGTGTCGGAATGGAAGGGTAAAGAATTGACTTTTTATTGGATTTGGTTCGATGTTCAAGTTCGGGTTCGCTCGTTTGGTCTCAATTTTAAATTATCCTCGGCCCGATTCAATTAAATACACCACCTCAGGCCCATTCCACGCAATCAACAAGACAATCCCATCACATTTCCTTTCGAACCAATACCCCACGTCCAAACCCATTTCCATGCCCCACATTAAGCCACCCACCTTTATAACAAAACCAAAAATGCCACCTCTTTTTCTTTGCCACCCACGTTGAAAGCCACCCATTCCCATCTTCCACCAAATAATTCACAAAACAAACCAAGATACCATGACCTACACCCAAATGCCACATTTCCCAAATAATAAACAAAAGACACACAATAAGCAACAGACCACAAGGATCCCATACACTGCCAGATATATATTCATGTAACAACCCATAACACCCATCTCTATCATTTGAGCCTTAAATGAACACCCCTCCAGCTCACTGCCCTTCACCATACGTGAACTGCTCTTCATCCCCCTACATAACGGCCCTCCATACGCCATTTCTTTCACTAGCCCCTAGCACACCCCAATCTTTGTCTGGCTCAGTAACCCTCAAGCAGCCTAACCTACGTACAAACCCATGCCAAGACAGGATCAACCTCACTGCCGCTATCATCACAACCTTTTTCAACGCCACAAAAACACTCACACACCTTCAACTCCCCCAAGCCCTTATCGGGTTCCTGGATATTCACCCCTCAACTCACGCCAAAAAGCACAGCCCTCGCCAATGACCAAAAACAAACCCTAATCACACCTCTCAAACAGCCCTCACGTAAATCATTGTCGCTCAATCCATTCAACCTTCTCGGCAG
>SKCR01033423.1:0-100912 GCA_019454045.1 Zanthoxylum bungeanum | reverse complement strand
ACTATCAACAGTGAGATTGATTCAATCGTACAGAACCACACTTGGGAGTTGGTTGATCTTCCTCCAGGGTGTAAGCCATTGGGCAACAAATGGATATTCAAACGGAAGATGAAAACGGATGGATCAATAGATAAGTACAAGACAAGACTTGTCATAAAAGGTTATAGACAAAAGGAATGCCTTGATTACTTTGACACATATTCACCGGTGACTCGTATCACATCGATAAAAATGCATAGCCATAACATCTATATTTGGTCTTGAAATACATCAAATGGATGTAAAGAAAACATTCTTGAATAGTAAATTGGATGAAGAGATTTATATGGAACAACCAGAAGGGTTTAATGTTCCTGCACAAGAACAGAAGGTGTGTAAACTTGTAAAATCCTTGTACGTATTAAAACAAACACCTAAACAATGGCATGAGAATTTTGACAAAGAGATGTTGTCAAGTGGGTTCAAAACCAATGAGTGTGATAAGTGTGTGTACATCAAATCAACTAAAAAAGGATATGTCATTGTGTGTTTCTATGTAGACGATATGCTAATAATTGGTAGTAATTATGAAATGATTCAGTCTACCAAAAACGTATTATCCAGCAGATTTGATATGAAAGATTTGGGAGTAGCTGATGTGATCATAGGAATTAAGATTTCTAGGACATCATACAGATATATATTATCCCAGACTCATTATATTGAGAAGATACTTTAGAAATATAGCAAATGGGATCTAAATATGGCTAGAAACCCTGTGGACCTAACTCTTAATCTATCAAATAATACTGGCTCAAGCGTATCGCAATTAGAGTATTCGAGAATCATCGGAAGTCTGATATATCTCACGAATTGCACATGACCTGATATCGCTCAAGCTGTGAACAGGCTTAGCAGATAAACGAGTAATACAAGACATAACCACTTGAAAGCCATAGTGAGAGTTTTGAGGTATTTGAGAGAAACTTCGAAATATGGGCTACATTACGAGAGATATCCTGTTATTCTATAGGGATACAACGATGCAAACTGGATATCTGATACAGTGGATTCCAAATCTACGAGTGCATTTATTTTCACACTTGGTAATGCAGCCGTGTCATGGAAATTCTTGAGGCAAACATGTATTGCCCGGTCTACTATGGAATCAGAGTTCATAGCGTTAGACAAAACAGCGGAAGAAGCAGAATGACTTAGAAACTTCCTGGAGGGTATTCCTAGTTGGCCCAAATCGGTGTCAGCGATAAGCATACATTATGATAGCCAATCGGCTATTGGGAGAGCCCAAAATACAATGTATAATGGTAAGTCTCGACACATACGTCGGAGACATAATACCATACGCCAACTGCTCTCCAGTGGCATAATATCGATCGATTAGGTTAAGTCGAAGGAAAACCTAGCGGATCCACTAACTAAAGGTTTACCTCGAGAGCAAGTTGAGAAGTCATCGAGAGGAATGGGCTTGAAGCCTATAATCTAAGAATTGTCACTGTGGAAACCCAACCTAGCTGACTGGAGATCCCAAGATCTAGGTTCAAAAGGGACAACTGAAACTTTGTGCAATTCAAAACAAGCACTGAAGAGTTTTGTATTCTTTCCCATTCCGATAATGACGTCGAGTGCTGTCTGTCAATGTAAGGATAAGTTAAGGCTTTTAATGATCATTATATTAGGAGATGAGTCCTAATGGAGGTAAAAACAGATTACCTTTTCATAGTAGATCACATATTTCAAGTAAGAAGTGAGACCGCTTCCATGGGATTTTACAGGCTGATTTCCCTAAAGTGCTTGATGAATCCAGGACCGATATTCAGGGCCGAAATGAACACAACCGTAGAACGGGAAAATGGTCGAATTAAAGCTGTGTGTTGGCAATTGTCTTGGTTTGCACCAACGGCAGAACAGTTCAAGACTATGGGTCACTGGTTTGCCAAGTAAATCCGATTGTCATTCACTAGGAAAGGTTCAAGGCGAAAGCTGCCTATTTCGATGCAGCTTTAGTTCATAGTAACTCTCTCAAGTGTCTGCATGAATATTTGAATAAATGTGGGGGATTGTTGAAAATTCTTCTAATATTATTAGGATGGATATGTCTTTTGGATGGGATGAGTGCATGGGAGGGGTATAACCCTTTGGAGGGTTGCACCCCAACCCAATGGGTGCCCTTAAGGCACCCTTCCATGCCTTTATAAAGGAGACTCCTTGTCCAATTTCAGATATAGAAAAAGCATCTGAATTACTTTGAGTCAATTTCCATTGTTCCTTTTTAGAGAAAGTTTCACCATATTGCAAGTTCAAACACTTGTTAATGAGTGCTTCTTGAACAATAAGTATCTAAGGAATCCTGGGAGAACATTTGTCATTTCGAATCCGTAGAGCACCAGAGACGGAGACTAATAATTTTTTAAGGACAGAGAGATCTCGACTTGGATTCGTCATCACAATTTCCAGGTTTTTCTTAAGTTTTCAAGTTTTAGGGTTTTCATAGTTTGATTGGATTTTTCTGGTTTTAATCTGTTTGGTTGCATGTTAGTTTCTGTTTAATGACACAAATCTGACAACATAACTCTCGTATATTTCCTATAAATTTTGAGATGTTATTTTTTAAAATTATTTTAGGAAAATTGGTTTTTGATTGTGAATTTATAGATATATTAATTATTTATAATACTAATTTTACTTTATTTTATTTATTCATTCATTATATTATTTAATGTAATTTTATATATGGAAAAACTTAAAATGGAATTAGACTAAAGTGTCATTAGAAAATATTTATTAAAATAATCAAAGAAATATTTTTCTAAAGTAATGTTACTTTTTATAATAAATTTGGATAAATATACTACATTTTATAATATTATTGATTTATTATTTTATTAATAATTATGTAATAATATTAATCGTCTAATAACAATGATGTAAAATATAAAATAATCTTTTAATTTTTAAGATATTTTGATATTATAAAAATAATAATAAGAGATAAGCGGCTATTAGCGTAAACATTAATAGCAGCGGAAGTTTCGGGTTCGGTGATATTTTGTCGTAGACTCGTAGTTGCTGAAACGACACGAAGAATTTGAAAGTGTGGAGTGCTATGATTCGTTGAAAGAGAGCTGAGTGGGTTATAAAAGTCAAAACATTGGATATATCATATAATGGGTACCAATCGATTGGTCCAAATATTAATAAATAATAATAAATATAGTTTAATATTAATTAAATAATATTTAAGCAATATAATATTAAAAAATAATAACAATAAAATATATGAAAAAAATCATTTCAAGTTTAACGTCCATGTTTTTATATTTAATGTCAAAGTTTCTATGTTAATGTAAAAAAATTTCAAGTTTAGAAATAATTGTATGTTTATTGTTTAATTTTTCATATTTAACACTCAAAATTTCATATTAATATTATAAAATTTTAGGTTATGTAATATTGGGACGCCAATATTACATTCTGCTGACTAGATATTCAAATGTTAATAACTAATATTAGACCAAATTTTGTGACTTCTTATTCACGCCCACATGCAAAAACACCAACACTCTTCTAAGAGCTAACCATGCAGATATTTTAAGTCCACCTCGATTTCTATAATATATTTTATTTGTATTTTTTCGTTGGCCTATCAAATTTTTAGTAAGTTAATCATCAATTGTTGACTCCCTTTTTCCCTTTTTAAAGTTTCCCGGCTTTATCCGAAAGAAAAAGAAATTTATTAGCTCCCCGCATCTTAATCCAAACTTTAAGGTGGAAAGGTAATACAACTCTTTTATTTCTTAGGGTTGGTATTCATTCGATAAAATCGATTCAATTATTGAACTGATGGCTCGTCCAGCCTGGTCTGACTCCAAATCACATAAAGGCTTACGAGCACCTTTTTATCCATTCAGGTTCAGTTGGCATGAGGCCAGATTCATTGATGCCAGCATCTTGGAAAAATTTTCTTACATGGGCGTGTACAGACCCATATCAAAGAAGACCGTACAAAGAGCTATTTGACCACAACTCGATCAACTTGCCTGATCTCCCTCATGAGGAACGTCCAAGCTGAATTCCTAAAAAATGTCGAGTCTCTCCCGGAGCGGATCCAGTTCGGCATGAGTTATGATAGAGGCTATGTCCATGTCAAGATTGATGAAGTCCGGGGGGCAGGTGTTGGGTTGGGCTACTCTTCTGAGAATGACTATTTCTTCTTCTGATGGGGTTGGAGGGGTGTCAAGGTCACTAGGTCCTATTGATCCCGAGCATCCCATGACAATCGACTCAATTAGACGTGGGGCAAGCACCTCGGGAGTTGCAGAAAAAATATCAGATTCTGACATTCCTAAAAATGAATGATTCGATGAGTAAGGTTAGTAAAGTTAAACTAAGTCTTTCCTAAAATTATATGGGTTTATTTTACAGTTGGTTGGGCCTGTTATCTACCTAGGTTTATTCTGTCATCTCTACTAAGTGACTAACCCTAGAAAACTCTAAATGCAATATCTATGGCGAAATAATAAGTTTTTAAGCAAGAACACAACCAGAAACAGAAACCTTACCCGACCTATTCATACGAATCTAAACCCACCACAAAAACCCAAAAACACATATACACAACATATGCATATATATAATACAAGTCCAGAAGTTCAAACATTAAACAATAGACTCCCACAAACCCATAAATACAAGTATCAGTCTCATAAATCCCATAAAAACCCAGAAATATGTTACATATTCATCATGTTCATCATGCATCAGTTTAAAAAACATAGAGCATTCTCAATACAAGGAAGTAAAAAGGAGAGTCGAGGAGTACTTACTTGTGTGTCGAAGGTTGAAGATAAAGATTGAACGGTGAAAGTTGTTGAAAGAGCCTGAAATTACAAGAATGCTTGAAGTTTAAGAGAGATTTTGAAATAGATGAAGTTGTAAAAGTTGTAAAATGAACAAAATTGGCCCTTAAATAGGCTACTCGGGCTGATCTTGTTCGTTGATTTGGAATGGGAGTGATTGTAGGCACTGCATTTTTGCATATAAGTCTCGATGATGAGTCTCACATGGAGACACTACCTCTTTAATTGTGGAAGCCGCGGGAAACGGACGTCGGAAGGGAAGAGTCAAGAATTGACACATTGTTGGAATTGATTTGTTTGTTTATGCTTCGGGTTTTCTTGTTGGACCTCCGTTTTAAAACACACCCTTAGCCCAAACCCCCACAAACCACACACCAAGCCCACACATCACCAAACCAAACACCCAAGCCCACCGAAATGGACCAAACTCACGCCCAAGCCACTCTAAGTCACGCCCATTCACATTCCAAATTAACAAAAATCACACATTAAACACATGCATAAATCAAGCCAAATCCCCTTCCTAAATTAAAGAAATCCCATGGATCTCTTTCCTAATCAAAACCAAAGCATATCCCTAACTAAAAGAGAAGAAATCAAATTAAATCAAACCACTTCCCTAATTAAAAGATCTTTCCTTATCACACACTAATTAAAAGATATCCCCATAATTACAAAAATCCTTTCCCTATTCACACAAGGTAAACCCCAACCTTTGCCTATAAAAAGAAGCATAATCCCATATTTTCAACCCTGGCTCATTCTCACGAAAAACACAAAGAAAATAACTCCTAGCCTTCACGCTCAGACACTCTAAAATCTCCCTCCATTGCAGCACACAGCAGCCCTGAGTCAGCCCTCACGTCCACCCACGTCCAACCCTGCAGCCCCACACCCTTCAACAGCCACTACCCACTCACGCAACTATAACACACTCACGCCACTTCACTGCCCACGCACAAACCAAATAACAAACCCTAAAGGCCCATCGCCGAAGCCACACACATAACAAATAAACCCTTCTCACAGCCTTTCACACACGCCACTCATCCTCTCTTTGATCTGCACCCACTAACTCTCACACGTAAGCAGCCCTCACAGCACCGCCACACTGCCTCACCCCCTTAATGACCAAAAGCCCTCAAGCACCCAATAAACAAATCAACGTGAGCAGTCTCATTCACCACGTAGCCCACAAACCACAACCAGACATCACACACTCACCGAGCTGCCATGTGAAGCCACAAAACAGCCCCTACCCTCACCAAATTAACGTGAACAACACACACAGCAGCCCCCACCAAAACAGTCCTTCATTAACAAACAAAATAGTCCCCAGAAAATACCCATGAAACAACCCCTAAAACAACCCCTGAGACAACCCATGTAACCACCGCAAATACCCCTGAAACAGCCCATGAGACAGCCCTGTAACCACCGAAAATACCCCTGAAACAGCCCCTAAAATAGCCTATGACTACCAAAAATAGCCCCTGAAACACAGAAAATAGCCCCTAAAACACAGCCCATGATCACCGAAAATAAGCCGTGTAAACCCGCAAACCGCAAACCAAAACAGCCCCGCTTTATCGTAAAATAGTAAGCCAATACCGCGACCAGAAACACCGCAAAACGGAGTAAAAAAAACAGCAGCCAAACAGTAAAACGGCGAAGGAAAATGTCGAACCAGTAAACCGGAGGAGTTGCAGAGCATCAACCCTTCCGACAACCATGTAACGCGCTTTCGAGAGACGACAAAGAAGGTTAGACCTGATGGCACCTTCTTTATTTATTATCCTTTATTCTTATTTAATTTAGTACTTCATTTCATATGAGTATTGTGGATTGGTGCATGATGTGAATTCCGGATGAACGGAATATATGTTCTCTTTTGCGGTATATCGGATGGAAACCCGGACGTAAATTCCATAGCCGAATCCGAATGGACGGTATTGCGGTTTGCACTCGGGATACAATGCCACGTACCACTTGAGAGACACGTATTTCGTTTCATTCAACCTTGTATTCGAGCATGATTAGGCTGATAGTATGTTATTTATTCCTTAAGCATGATTTAGCCATTAGTACGTTGTTTCTTTATGCATGTTATAGTTATTTTCTTTCGCAATAGGAATTTAATTTACGTTTATGTTTAGGATGTTATTTATTCTTTATATTTGATAATTCAACATGCCCATTGTGTGATATCGTATGTTTGCTGTTATGATAACTTACTTTCAAAGCATGCAAACTTAGACGTAGGATTTACTTTCATGAATGCGAACTAGATCTAGGTTATTCTTGGATATATATGTTGCGTAGATTCGGTTAAGTTATTGCACAAATCATTTCATTACAAGTGGCATAAGTAAGGGACCATTTCGAACCCAACGGTTTGAGGTCTTCCCTTATGAGGGGTGAGTGCGGCCTTAAATCATTTTCCCGGTTCACACCGGGTGGCGACTCCATGTTATTTCTCCGGTTTAGTTCCCCCATGGGCTACTCCGTACTCCCGACCAGGCCGCGAGCCTGGAACAGCGTCGTCGATTTTTGTTGTCTACAGTGATGGATTAATGACATATGTCGCATCGATTGTTACCGTTGAATTCAAATCAAGGGCTCGAATAAGAGTCACATGCTCGATTAATGTCAATTGTCCAATTTTTAGCATGCAAGGCACATATGAGTGACATCTGGAACATCAGAGAGATGAAATAAAAAGGGATTTGATGGATGTGATGGGTAATTAAGGAAGACCATTATACCTCTGCATATTCCTAGGGACGTTTCAGAACCCTGTGAGCATATTTTCGAATGACGGTGAAAGAAAGACAATCGTTATAAAATGATATCTTTGACAGTATGTAGAGCAATCCATACCGATGAGGATGGACCTGGGAAGAGATGAGGTGACATGGAGTTCCCAATGAGCCAAATCCCGAGGACATTAAGTCGGTCTTTATCTATCTGTACCACCATCTTTTATAAAGTTCCTGTAGGCATTGTATTTTTACACATTAGCCCAATGATGAGTCTCGTATGGAGGCAACTACTTCTTTAGTCATGAAAGTCGCGGAAACGGACGTTGGAAGGGTAAAGTTGGAAAATGGAATTTTTGTTGGATTTAACCTCGTTGCTTGGCTCCGGTTGTTTGTTGGACTTTCGTTTCAAAGCTTACCTAAGGCCCAAAACCCAAACCAAACCCAAACCAAACCCAAAATACCAAGTCAAACCAAGTCAAACCAAAACCACACACCCCAAGGAGAGTGATTCACGCCCATGCCCTCTTTATTTAGGTATATGCACATTTATCACATGCTAAAATCTTGTAAAATCCTTACCTAAATAAAAGAAATCAAATCAAATCCCTACCAAATCAAATCCAATCACAAATCCAAATTAGGAGATCCATTCCTTGTTAGACATCAATTAGGAGATTCTTTCCTATTCAAATTAGGAAAGTCTTCTCTCTTTGCCTATAAAAAGAGGCCTTCACCCCCCATTCAAAACCTAGCTCATACATCTCTCTCACACGCCTAAAACACTCTCCCAAGCCCCCTTGCACGTCCAAAAACCTCCTTGAAGCCTCCATTGCCGAATCATTAAACCTAAGCACCCTCCATTGCCGCATCTTTCATCCTTCACCAACACCCTTCACGCCTAAGCCCTTTTCACTGCCCTCAATTGCCGAATTTTAGTCACCATTCACAGCCCTAAAACACACCAAAATAAGCCTCAAATAAAGCCCTAAAGTCGCACTAAACACTCTCCAAACACAGCCCCATTCGCAGCCCCAAAACAGTCCCAAAAAACGCCCCACTGCACCTTGAACTGCCGCATCTTCACCTTCTGTTCTGGTCAGTTTTGGCTGCGACTTTAGCCAGCAAAACAGCCCTAAAATCACCTAGAAAACCCCTCAAAAATCTCCATAAATTTTCCCTAAAAAACCATTAAAAACGCAACCCCCTAAGCCTTCAAAATCACCCAAAACAGTCCACAAATCGACCAAAACAGTGACCTGAAACGGAACAGCGAAAACATTGGAAAAGCATTGAGTAGACGAATTGGAAAAGCATCGGATCAATCTCCCTTCCAACGGACGTGTAACGCCCTTTCTTAGACGACAAAAGAGGTTAGACCTGAGGGCACCTTTTTTTTTACTTATCTTCTTTATCTTTGTTTTATTTATTTTGATATATAATTGCATGAGAGTCGTTTGAAGCATGATGTGATTGTTGGATGAGCGGGATATGTGTTCCCTTTTGTGGTATATCAGATGGAAACCCGGACGTAAATTCCATAGCCGATTCCGAATGGACGGTAGTATGGTCTGCACTCGGGATACAATGCCACGTACCACTTAAGATACACATATCTCGTCTCATCCAAATTTGTATTTGAGCATGTTATAGTCTTTAGGTTATTTGTTTATTATTTAAAGCATGGTTTAATTTAGTTTGTCATTTATTTGTTAAAACATGTTTAAGTTTTCTTATGCATGTTCTTAGTTTATGATGTCGTTTGGGTAATGATTTATACATGTTGATTTAATGGTTCAATATGCTTGTTATGTTACATTGCGTGGAATTTATTGGATGAAAGCATGTTAGATCTAAGTACCCTTGAGAATGAATGTGAATAGATTCGGTTAGTTTATTGCACAAATTATATCATCACAAGTGACATAAGTAAGGGACCATTGAACCCAACGGTTTGAGGTCTTCCCTTGCGAGTGGGGTGAGTGCGGCCTTAAATCTTTGTCCCGGTTCACACCGGGTGGCGACTCCATGTTATTTCGTACTTCCCAACTAGGCCGCGAGCCTAGAACAGCGTCGCCCAGGTTCTGTTGTCTACAGTCTGGCGACTCCACTGGGGATTTAGAGAATCGGCCTCGAAATCATGTCTTGTGATGTGTATAATTTGTGCATTAGTTGACCATTTCTATAGTGGGTTGAGGGGGTTAATCAAAGGCTTTGTTAAAGCTAGGTGATGGTTGGGTTACCCTTCGGGAAAAGCTGTGAAGGCACCTGGATAAATCATTACTTGTAGCTCGTTGTGACATACTAGTTTGGAGGACTCGTTGTTTATTCCTGACATCAAGCGATAAGAGCCTAAGGGGCTTGGGTACTTAAGAGAGCCTCGCTCCACCTTCCCTCTGGGGAATCTACAATGGGAAATCCATTCGACAGTTAGTCACACACCGTAACTCGTTGGCACGTACCGTAAGGTATAAAAAAGGTGCACTCACTTGGTCGCTCGAACCCTTGAGTGGGGAGTCCTAGTTGTGGGTAATCCTTCGTCAAACGAGAGCCTTTTTCCGTGCCCCGTGAACCCACTCGTGAAACTTAGCCTTGAAAGAACCGGTAGTTAGTTTTATTTTATGTTTGTGTGTTGGACCGCCGCCATTTGGATCCAGTTGGACCTTTTGTCAAAAGATGTGAACTTGTTGGGCCATTTAAACTGGGGCAAGTTTGTGTCCTTTGACAGTTGGGCCAAAAGCTTCTAAAATGCCGGTGGGCCATTTTGTGAATGGGCCTTTTATCATTTGAAGTTATTTAGCCGTATCATTGTAAAGTGTAAACTGTTGGGCCTTTTCAACTGGGACAAGTTTGCACCGCGCGATGGTGTGATTAAATACTTTAAAATGATAATGGGCCAAGTAGTTTAAAGTTTCTTTTTTTTTATCTATTACATGCATCGCACACATATGCACTGACACATGGCCTTAAGAAAGGCAACATAGATTCCCGTTGGGTTAGAGAAGAGGGCAGATTAGTCAAAAGACCTTCAGCGAATATGAGTGAATCCGTCAACGAGGGGTCTAGAATGGAGCAGATGGAAGCTAACTTCGCCAAGATGACTGAACAAATGCAAGCTCTGACTGCTGCCATGTCTAATATGGCTGCGCCCCGCGCTGCGGGAGGATCTGAGAATGAGAGGCGGGAGAGCCCTCCGATGGATGATGAACGATGATGCTCCGGTATTTGATGATGATCTGGCTGACTATGCCGCTGGTAGGATAGCCGGAACTCAGGCTGAAATGCAAAGGCTCCGTGATCAGATGGAGTCTGTCACCCGTAAGCTGAGGGGAAGCATGAGGATCTACTGGATTATGATTCAATGACCTTTGAGGAGCAGTTGCCCGCACAGTTCAAATGCCTGACATCGCAAAGTTTAATGGGAATGGGACCCGAGGGTCCATTTGCGACAATATGTCTCGGTGATGAGTTCGGTCGGCCTGTCTCAGCGCCAAGTCCAGAAAATGTTCGGAATGTCACTCGAGGGTGCACCTGTGGTTTGGTATCATAGCCTTGAGAAGAAGGTTAAAGAAGATTGGAGGGAGTTGGCTGATGCCTTCTTGAAGCAGTATGTAACTGACTTAGAGATCGACTTGTCGCTCCGCGACTTGGAGAATACTAAGCAGAAGCCTGAGGAGAGCTTTAAGAGTATGTTGACCGCTGGAGAAGCCAGCTCTTGAAAATGCAAACCAGGCCTTCCGAGAAAGATCAGATCAAGATGATCATCAAGGGGACTAAGCCCTCGATTTATGGTAAGCTCAGAAGGATGACATCGATGATTGCAGACTTTCGCCAGTTAAGGGAGACTGTAATGGATATTGAAGAGGAGGAGGCTGAGAACAGAAAGTTCTATAGTTTGAGTAGGAGGACTGTCGGAGGATCCTCAGGTGCTAAGCCTGTTACTGCGGAGGTTGCGGCCATAAGGAATAGGCGTTTTTCTAACTTGGGACAGACCTTTGTCCAAGGTACTGGAGAAGCTACTGAGGCAAGGGCTGTTAAAGCCCCTAGAACCAAAAACCACTCCCAAATCCTCCCCCGTCAAACCTAAACATGAGCCGTTTCTGCCATTTCACCAACAGCCTGGCCATGACACCGACAACTTGTGCCGGCTTTGCCATGAAGTCCAAGACCTAATAGACTCCCGAAAGATCACTGACCCTGAAAAAGAACAACCAAACACTCACCGCAATCCTCTACCCAATTATCACTCTGTTCCCCCACCTACTTACATGATCAACTCTGGCCTACCAGAAGACCTTGTCCTCCAAACCTTTGACCAAACAGCCTTTTGCCTCGGTATCTGGGACATAATAGTGAAGATGAGGTGGAACAGAAGAAGGATTTCTGGGAAGACTTCTCAAGTGGTGGTGAGGAAGAAGAAGTAAAAGGCATGACCCGGAGTGGGCGCTTTTACAGTGATACTGTTGAAAAGGGGAAGGAAATGCTAACAGACGGCCGAGAAGTGACTGAGAATACTAAGCCTGTCGAAGGAGATGTGGTGTTGAGGCAACTAAGAAGACCCGAGCACACTTAAGCATCTGGGAGTTGTATGTGCATCTGGAGAGCACAGGCGGGCCATGGTAGAGGCTCTGAGCAAAATAGTGGTACCCGAGGACGCTAATCCAACAATGTTTGTAGGGTCAGTGCAGAAAGAGGCTCAACATATTACTTTCTCTGATGAAGAACTCCGGCTGAAGGAAGAAAACCACAACATGCCTCTTTTTATCCGAGCTGAGGTAAGGGGCAAGAAGACTTCTTGTGTGATGGTGGATGATGGCTCTTCCATCAATGTGTGCCCATTGAAAATTCTGGCAAGGTTGGGTATTAAGCCAACTGAGTTGAGCCCTTCTAACATGACTATCAAAGCCTATGATGATAGTAAACGAGGAGTCGAAGGTACTTTTGTCGCAATGGTCAAGGTTGGCCCAGAGAAGATGAAGTTGAATTTACAGTGCTGGACATCCCAGCCACATTTGCCTTATTGTTGGGAAGGCCTTGGTTTCACGGGCTTGGAGGGGTGCCATCTACTCTACATCAGATGATTAAGTTCCCATATGGAGGGGAAATTGTCACCATACGAGCTGAAGCGGATAATGCGTAGCCACCTTGGAAATACAACCTTTTACGAGGTTCCAAGTGTCAGCAACTTTTGAGGAGTGGGTGGATCCCAAGGTAGCCCGAATTATGGAGAGATGAAATTTGAGCCAGGTCAAGGTTCGAAACTACCGGATTTCAAGGGACAGAATACTCGGAAGGGCTTGGGATACCGTTCTGATGATGACAAGCCAAAAGCCAAGAAGAAGGGGCTGAAGTTGATGGAATGCTTCGTCAAAGCATCGGGGGATCAAGGAGAGCCTGAACCTGTAGAAGTGAACGGGATTTTGTGCCAGGGTTCGAGATCTTCCAGGACATGTTGGGAGAAAATCCGCTGGTTGAAGAAGTGAAGAAAGAAGAGTGGGAAGAAGAACTTATGAAGTTGGAGACCCTGACTCTCGAAGAAGAACAAGAAATTTGAGAAGGATCCTGTTGTAGAGGGAGAATATATCTGTAGAGGATGAAGATATTTTCCTTCCAGATTTGTTTGAGTGTACTCCTTCTATTATTGGCAATAAAGACATAATTTTGCTTACTTGACTGAGTCTCCACTTTCTAACTTGCATGACTTAAGAATATTTGATATCAACTCCGTCAAAACAAATACATTCAACCTTGGTACGCCTGAGAGCCCCAAGGAAATCTTGATTGCGAGTGAAGTTACCGCCGAAGAGCGGAAGAACTTAGAAGAGATATTGATTAAATATGCCAAAGTATTTGCTTGGTCTTACGAAGACATGCCTGGGGTCGATCGAAGTATTGCCCAGCATGCGATACCAACATATCCGAATATGAAGCCTGTGAAACAAAAGCTCCGACGGATGAGACCCGAATAGGTCGGGGAGAGGTCAGAGAGGAAGTTAAGAAGCAAATAGATGTGGGATTCCTGGAAGTAGTGAAATACCCCGAGTGGTTGGCCAACATCGTGCCTGTGCCGAAGAAAGATGGCAAAGTCAGAATGTGTGTTGACTATAGAGATCTTAACAAGGCATGCCCGAAGGATGACTTTCCTTTACCGCATATAGATGTGCTTGTAGATAGTGCGGCGTTGTCTGCCATGTACTCATTTGCGGATGGATTCTCAGGATACAATCAAGTGCTCATGGCCGAAGAAGATAAGCACAAGACCGCCTTTGTTACAGAATGAGGTACTTACTGCTATAAGGTGATGCCATTTGGGCTTAAGAATGCTGGAGCCACTTATCAACGGATGGCCACTACTTTGTTTCATGACTTAATGCATAAGGAGATTGAAGTATATGTAGATGACATGATGGTCAAGTCAGAGACAAGAGACGGGCATATAGAAGCGTTGGAAAAGTTCCTTGAACGAGTGGACAAGTACAACTTGCGGTTGAATCCTAAGAAGTGTGTATTCGGAGTAACGTCGGTAAGTAAACTACTCGGCCACACAGTGGGAATGGGTGGTATAGAAGTGGATCCTGAAAAGATCAAGGCTATTACAGAAATGCCGGCACCAAAGACAGAGAAAGAAGTCAGAGCCTTCCTAGGGAAATCCAGTATATCAGTCGGTTCATTGCCAAGCTGACGTCAGTATGTGAGCCCATATTCAAGTTGTTGAGGAAAGATCAGCCCGGTAAAGTGGAACGAACAGTGTCAAGAAGCATTTGACAGAATAAGGGAATATTTGGTGAAACCTCCCGTCCTGAGACCTCCGAAACAGGGCAGACCTTTGGTGCTTTATTTGGCTATTGAACCCGAAGCGCTGGGGGCGATGATGGTACAAGCCGATGAGACAGGAGTAGAGCACGCCATCTACTACCTCAGTAAGAAGCTGCTTCCGTACGAAGCTCGCTATCAGGAAGTGGAGAAGATTTGTCTGGCAGTAGTATGGGTGTCCAGGAAATTACGCCACTATTTCCAGTCTTACAAGATCCAAGTGGTCGCAAAGGAGAATCCTTTGAAGTATCTACATTCGGGTGCCTTCACTAGTTGGAAAGTTGGGCAGATGGTTAGTACTGTTGACTGAATTTGACATCGAGTACCTCACTTCAAAGGTAATCAAAGGGCGAGCCGTGGCAGAATTCCTAGCCTTGCAACCTGTTGAAGGGGATCAATACATGTTTGAATTCCCCGACGAAGAAATCCAAGCTATAGCAGTTCAAGGTTGGAAGATGTATTTTGATGGAGCAGTGAACTGCAAAGGAGCCGGAATCGGTATTGTAATAGTCACCCCTGGGGGAGAGACTTTGCCTATGGCCAAGAGATTGACGTTCAGGGTAACTAACAATATGGCTGAGTATGAAGCATGTGCATTCGGCTTGACTGCATTAATAGCCTTGAGAGCTACGAACGTGGACGTTTACGGAGATTCAATGTTGGTGATCCGACAGATGCAAGGAGAATGAGAGTTAAAGGAAGAACGGTTGAAGCCGTACTTATTCCACCTCAGAAACCTAGCACAGGCTATCCCTAACTGCAAATTTCAGCATTTGCCTCGGGAAGAAAATCAGATGGCAGATGCATTGGCGACGTTAGCCGCAACCTGGGAGAATCCAGAGAAATTGGTGATGAGACCACTTGTGTTGACAACGGCCAGCAAACCGGTTTATGAGATAGAGAGGATATTGGGAGTAGAGGTCGATGACGGAAAACCTTGGTATCATGATATTCAAAGGTATCTGGAACATAGGGAATTCCCAGAGGAAGTGAGCAGAAAAGACAGAATCGCCATTCAGAAGTTGGCTGCTCAATATGTGAGTCTGAAGGGAGAACTCTACAAGAGGCAAGCGAATGGTGTTCAGCTGAAATGCTTGAGAAAGGAAGAAGCTCAGAAGATAATGGATGAAGTGCATGCTGGTGTCTGTGGACCGCATATGAACGGATTGAACTTGTCCCGCAAGATTGTGAGACAGGCTTTTACTGGTCAACCATGGAAGCCGACTGCGCGAAGCTGGTAAGCACTGTCATGATTGTCAAGCGCATGGGAATTTGAATCATTTGCCGCATACAAAATTGCACGGGTTGTAAGAACCGTGGCCTTTCTCAGCATGGGGAATTGATATGATTGGAGAGATTCGGCCGAATGCGTCAAATGGACATCGCTTTATAGTGGTAGCAGTGGACTACTTCTCGAAATGGGTGGAAGCCGAGTCATTCCGTAATGTCACGGAAAAACAAATGGCTAAGTTCATAGCCCGGAATCTCATATGCCGGTACGGTATGCCGCATCACGTGGTTACGGACAATGGAGTCCAGTTTCAGGGAGAGACCAAGGCGATGTTACAGAGGTATGGGATAGGTCATCATAAGTCTTCACCATACAGGCCGCAGGCTAATGGAGCAGTTGAGGCAGCCAACAAGACAATAAAGATGATTCTGGCAAAGATGACGGAGAATTACAAAGACTGGGCTGATAAGCTGCTGTATGCCCTGTGGGGGTACAGAACATCTGTGAGGACGGCGACCGGAGCTACGCCTTACTCTTTAGTCTATGGAATGGAAGTGGTACTGCCGGTGGAAGTTGAGATACATTCCATGCGGGTGTTAGCAGAAGCAGAATTGCCTGAACGAGAATGGACCTCGCAGAGGTTTGAGCAGTTAGCATTGATGGATGAGAAGAGGATGGAGTCCTTGCATCACATGCAGATATATCAGAAGAGGTTGGCCCGAGCATTTAATAAGAAGGTGCGTCCTACCAAGATCAAGAAAGGTGATCTGGTACTTAAGCAGTCGAAGCCGTCAACGACAGACCCAAGAGGGAAGTTCAGACCAAATTGGAAGGACCATACATTGTTCAGAAGGTAATGGGAAATGGAGCAGTGAGACTGTCGGACTTGGAAGGGAATGAGTTCACCGAGCCGATCAATGTTGACAGATTGAAGTTGTATTTTGACTGAGGGACAGAAGACTGAATAGTCACCCGCAGAAGACCTAACCCAACGGGAATAAAGAGAACTCATGCATGCATGCAACACATATAACCATTATTGCATTCCTTTTTTTTTGCGTGTTTTGTGTTTTTGTTTTATATTCACAGGTATCGAATAATAAAAGAGAAAGCGGCAAAGACAAGCAATCAGAAACAGCGAAAGCACTGTATTGAATTTGGGAAGAAATCCTAGGGCTGAGGTCCACATCGGTGTTAAGATTCAGATGGTAATCTGAGGGTTAAGGCCCATTTTGAGTTTGAATTTCGGGTATGGATCCCGGGGCGAAGCCCACATGGTCAGCAGTAAAGAGGAAGAATTCCTTAGAGAGTGAGTGAGTGAGTAAAAAAAAAAAAAAGAGTGAAGAGAGAAGTCTCTGATGGTTAAAAATATGTCCAGTGATGACATTGTGTGCTGTAGGGAGAAGCCTTAGAAGCGAGAAGCGCGAGACGCGCTCTTATCCGGTATTCTGAATGGATTGATCTCGGCTGGACTCATGAAGCACTTGAAAAGGTATCTCAACAGTAGAAGCCTGAGCGGTTGATGAGATGACTAGTTGAAGCGATGGTCGATCGGTGAATGACCGTTTGCCTGGATGTCCACACTGATTTGCTTTTGCTACGATACATGATATGGTTGGAAAATAAAGAAAGTAAAGTCTCTGCAATGAAAAGAAAAGAAATAGACCGCCTATAACCAATAAGCGTGAAGCTACCCATGGGCGAGTATTAGGACCACCATGAGGAGAAATGCTACCTTAAAGGGTAGGTGTGTCAAGAAAGAAAAATAAAAGAAAAAAAGAGAAGAAAGAAAAAGAAAAGAAAAAGAAAAAATGAAGTCCAAGATGAAAGAAAGAGACGATGCAATAAAAGAAGACCATATCATGTTGAGTATGCTACAGTAATCACAGAATGTGACCCAGACATCCAGGTTGGTTAGACCCACTGATCCGATTCTCCGAAGCGAAATCATCGAGTTGGTTGACTTAAGGAATAAGCTGCGAAGGGCCTTAGCACACACACACACTAGGAGTCTAGTTCAGATCACCCATTCAGAAGATTGGGTTTGAGTATGTCGAGTACTTTGAAGATTCTTTGGCTTTGACGTGAAGCATCCGTTGAGGACAAAATATGTTTAGCTATCAAGATTATCTCGAGAGAGGCACTACAATATGCAAAATAGAGAATCGGCATCAGTAGTAGACTTGCCAGGTATGGCATTCAGAAGACGAGGCCCACATTAGATCAACATCAGTAACGGACTTGCCGGTATGCATTCAGGGGGCGAGGCCCACATTAGGTTCAACATCAGATCTGCCGGGGTATGGCATTCTGCGGGCGAGGCACATTGGTTCAAATCAGTTTCTGCCAGGTACGGCACTCCGGGTATGGAGATATCAGATCAGCCAGGTACGGCACTCCGGGTATGGAGATATCAGTTCAGCCAGGTACGTCACTCCGGGTATGGAGATATCACAGCTGCGACACCCTAGGTACGGGGTTAGCACTCAGTCATTTGTGGCTCTCTAGGTACGGAGATGTCACCGCGACACCCTAGGTACGGGGTTATCACTCAGACATTTATGGCTCTCTAGGTACGGAGACGTCACCGCGACACCCTAGGTACAGGGTTAACATTAAGACATTTGTGGCACTCTAGGTACGTAGGCGTCACTGCGACACCCTAGGTACGGGGTTAACATTCAGACATTTTGTGGCTCTCTAGGTACGGAGACGTCATTGCGACACCCTAGGTACGGGGTTAGCATTCAGACCACAGCGACGCCCTAGGTACGGGGTTAGCACGCCAGGTACGGCATGTGGACTATTCAGACATTTGTGGCACTCTAGGTACGGAGGCGTCACTGAGACACCCTAGGTACAGGGGTTACATAGCACTCAGACATTTGTGGCTCTCTAGGTACGGAGACGTCACTGCGACACCCTAGGTACGGGGTTAGCATTCAGACACAGCGACGCCCTAGGTACGGGGTTAGCACGCCAGGACGGCATGTGGACTATTCAGACATTTGTGGCACTCTAGGTACGGAGGCGTCACTGCGACACCCTAGGTACGGGGTTAGCACTCAGACATTTGTGGCTCTCTAGGTACGGAGACGTCACTGCGACACCCTAGGTACGGGGTTAGCATTCAGACCACAGCGACGCCCTAGGTACGGGGTTAGCACGCCAGGTACGACATGTGGATTATTCAGACATTTGTGGCTCTCTAGGTACGGAGACGTCACTGCGACACCCTAGGTACGGGGTTAGCATCCAGACAACCAACATCATCACTGCGGCACTCTAGGTACGGAGACGCAACCGCGACGCCCTAGGTACGGGGTTTAGCATTATCAACTCAGCACAACAGGCAGACCAGGTGACAGCTGGCGAGCCAGGTAAGTAAGAATGCATTGCACGTACTTTGATAGGATTGTCATTGTCACACACTGCACAAGTCCCATCAAAGTGGGGGCGACTGTAGGCATTGCATTTTTACACATTAGCCCAATGATGAGTCTCGTATGGAGGCAACTACTTCTTTAGTCATGAAAGTCGCGGGAAACAGGACGTTGGAAGGGTAAAATTGGAAAATGGAATTTGTGTTGGATTTAACCTCGTTGCTTGGCTCCGGTTGTTTGTTGGACTTCCGTTTCAAAGCTTACCTAAGGCCCAACAAACCAAAAAACCAAACCCAAATACCCAAGTCAAACCAAGTCAAACCAAAACCACACACCCAAGGAGAGTGATTCACGCCATGCCCTCTTTATTTAGGTATATGCACATTTATCACATGCTAAAATCTTGTAAAATCCTTACCTAAATAAAAGAAATCAAATCAAATCCCTACCAAATCAAATCCAATCACAAATCCAAATTAGGAGATCTATTCCTTGTTAGACATCAATTAGGAGATTCTTTCCTATTCAAATTAGGAAAGTCTTCTCTCTTTGCCTATAAAAAGAGGCATTCACCCCCATTCAAAACCTAGCTCATACATCTCTCTCACACACCTAAAACACTCTCCCAAGCCCCCTTGCACGTCCAAAACCCCCTTGAAGCCTCCATTGCCGAATCATTAAACCTAAGCAACCTCCATTGCCGCATCTTTCATCCTTCACCAACCCCCTTCACGCCTAAGCCCTTTTCACTGCCCTCCATTGCCGAATTTTAGCCACCCTACAGCCCTAAAACACACCAAAATAAGCCTCAAATAAAGCCCTAAAGTCGCACTAAAACTCTCCAAACACAGCACCATTCGCAGCCCCAAAACAGTCCCCAAAAAACGCCCCCCACTGCACCTTGAACTCAGCATCTTCACTTCTGTTCTGGTCAGTTTTGGCTGCGACTTTAGCCAGAAAAAACAGCCCTAAAATCACTAGAAAACCCCTCAAAAATTCCATAAAGTTTCCCTAAAAAACCATTAAAAAAAGCAAACCCCCTAAGCCTTCAAAATCACCAAAAACAGTCCACAAATCGACCAAAACAGTGACCTGAAACGGAACAGCGAAACAGCAGCAAAACGGACTTAAAACAGCAGCCCAAGCATCAAACAACGAGGGAAAAACATTGAGTAGACGAATTGGAAAAGCATCGGATCAATCTCCCTTCCAACGGACGTGTAACGCCCTTTCTTAGACGACAAAGGAGGTTAGACCTGAGGGCACCTTTTTCTTACTTATCTTCTTTATCTTTGTTTATTTATTTTGATATATAATTGCATGAGAGTCGTTTGAAGCATGATGTGATTGTTGGATGAGCGGGATATGTGTTCCCTTTTGTGGTATATCGGATGGAAACCCGGACGTAAATTCCATAGCCGATTCCGAATGGACGGTAGTATGGTCTGCACTCGGGATACAATGCCACGTACCACTTAAGATACACATGTCTCGTCTCATCCAAATTTGTATTTGAGCATGTTATAGTCTTTAGGTTATTTGTTTATTATTTAAAGCATGGTTTAATTAGTTTGTCATTATTGTTAAAACATGTTTAGGTTGTTCTTTATGCTTGTTCTTAGTTTATGATGCGTTTGGGTAATGATTTATACATGTTGATTTAATGGTTCAATATGCTTGTTATGTTACATTGCGTGGAATTAATTGGATGAAAGCATGTTAGATCTAAGTACCCTTGAGCATGAATGTTGAATAGATTCGGTTAGTTTATTGCACAAATTATCATCACAAAGTGACATAAGTAAGGGGACCATTCCGAACCCAACGGTTTGAGGTCTTCCCTTTCGAGGGGTGAGTGCGACCTTAAATCTTTGTCCCGGTTCACACCGGGTGGCGACTCCATGTTATTCGTACTTCCCAAATAGGCCGCGAGCTAGATAGCGTCGCCCAGGTTCTTTTGTCTACAGTTCCCACCATCAACTCGTAAACTTGTTGATACCGAGTATTATGGAACATATGTTGATGGTGGTTTTGAAGACTATTACCCAAATGAAGGTCAGATACCGAGGTAGGGGTAGAATGGGAATTGTACTTAGCTAAAAGTTGATGACAAAGGCCCAAGGCGCCCAGCAAGAGATATCTGATAGAAAAATCCGATCTCGTGGTACGGAGGAGTTCTCCGAGAACAGAGAGTCTCGAGAATAAAATAAGTTGTGATACCGATCCGACCATAGGAGAGTAAGGATTTAGGGTTTTCTGAGATTTTATAGAGTCTGACCCGACGAAGCCATTATATGTGGACCCGACCCTAGTTGGAGAGTTATGTATCATCTGCCCTGGTATGCCGACCGAGGATAAAGATGTGTTCACAAGACCGACCAGTATTGAAGTTATATGACGTATGCCCTACTTGGGAAAATGTGCTTCTAGAAGACTAATGATGAAGGTGGAAAAGCGGCGGCCTCACAGTGGTCATACGTCCTGTCAGCCGTCATAGGTCAGTACAGGGCAGAACAATGACAGAGCATAGCTGCATAGGCGCCAGAGGCTGTCATAGGCCGATGCATTAACATGGATTAAACAGATCTAATTGTTAGATTGACGATGGTTGAGGATGACAGAGACTATAATGATGATCTATTGACATTGGATGACATCACAGTTGTTGGAACAATGTCTTTTGAATCTATATAAAGGGGTTGAAGTCACAAATTCTAGGGTTGAACAAATTTTGGCATCTCACAACTGTTAAAAATCAAGAAATTAAGAGCTGAGATAGATAAAGAAAGTTGGTCAGTTCCCAACCATTTGAGAGAATTGTACTGAGCTTGTGCAAGATCGAAGTGTTTTATTACTAATTCATCCCCCATTTATAGCTCGGGTCGGTCTTAATCACGAGGCTTAATAAAATCTTCATTTTATCTCGTGGACGTAGGTATGAGTCATTCTCTGTCAAATCACGTAAACCTATGTGTTTATCTTGTCTGCTTGTCAAATATGTGCGCTTTCATACTAACAAACAAAAATCACTGAGAGAGATTATTTGAGGGATAAATTCCCTATTTACCCTTCGAACTAAAAACAGTCATTAAATATTGATTTTTAATTTAGATGTTATTTTTATTCACCTGCGACATGGTTATTTTATAAGGTGAAGAGGAATCAGGGGCATACAAAATCAAAGCAGCAACAAATATATCTGAAGACAAAGCAGACAATTTCTAATCATAGTTTTAATTTCATTGAGATTTATTTAATTGTTTTCTTTATTTTTATTTGCTCTATTTTTTTAGGATAGACAATATTTTTGGGTGACTGCTCTATACGGAAATTGTACAAAGATGAAGCTAAAAAAATTGCAATTTCAGTTGTTAATGGTATTAATTGGAAGTATAATACTCAATGCAAAAACTAAGTTATTTGTATAAGTCCAATATTAAGTTATTATTTTAATTTTAGTTTAGGGCTTAAGTGCTTGGGCGTGTGGCCCAATGGGTTAAGTTAGTCTTGCGGGATTGGCGCAGTTTTCGTATTTTAACTGTAATTTTCTTATATAATATCTGATTTTGGTGATTCAAGTTGCATTGAAAAGAAAACTCAGAGATATACAACTTTATAGTTTACATCGAAGTCAGATTCAGACACCTTGTTAAATTGTGGTTGCAAGTCATCCCTACAGCTTTGTATGTTTTAAGTTGTAAGTTTAAATTATGTTTTAATGTCATAGGCTGAACTTTAATGTTTATTTAAAGCCCATGCATCGAATTTAGGTCTTATTTAGCTTACGAATATTTTAGTCTTTTACATCTTATTAGAGTTTCATGTTGAATTATTTAAACACCTCATTAATCAAGAGAGAAACAAACAAATTATGTTTGTTTAGCTTAGGGATGTTTTAAGTTTAAATTATGTTTTACCCTAAATTTTGAGCAAATTCGTGTGAGAATAGTGATTCTTCTTGTTCAATGATTGAACAAACAAACTTATCAAAGGAGTGGTAACCATTGTAGAGTTTTGCTAGCAAAAGACTATTGGGATTCTACAAGGATTTTAAGGGCAGGTTCCTTGAGGGTAGGGGTGTTCATAGGGTCGGGTCGACCCGCGACCCGACCCGACCCGCAGCGACCCGACTCGACTCGGTCGGGTTTCTGCATTTTAAAATTTAATTTCGGGTCACGGTTTTAGTTCAGCAAACTCGGGTTTGACCCGACCCGACCCGATGTAATGATATTATATTTATAATACATATATTTTTAGTGGTACAACATTCACAATAAAAAGTCATAGCACAAATGGTAAGGTTATTTGGTTATCCTGAAGAAGGATGCAGGTTCGAGTAATGTTGTAGAGATTCGAACCAACAACTTCTTTGAAACTTTGAAAATTCTTAATCATTTCTGCTGCACACAATATTGAATAACTTCTATCAAGAATATATATATATATATATATATCACCTTCTCAAAATTCGGGTTTCGGGTCAGACGACCCGATGACCAGACCCGACCTGTGAACACCTCTACTTGAGGGTGTGCGTAGATCTAAGAAAGATTTTATTCTTACAAAATCAATATTCGAGATTCTTGAGACTTATTTCTCTCTCGTGGGTTTCCTTAGTTTCGTGTTCAAGGGGTTTTCTCATCAGCTAGGAGTCAATTAAACAATTGTTACATTTATTTATTTGATAAGATTAATTATTAGTTTTATCTGGTCAAGTTGATTAAAATTCAATAAGCTAAAGGGATAGACTTGTTATCATCTAAAACATCTCATGTTTATTTATATTTAGAATATATAATAAAGAAGACAATCAAAGAGTTTTGGCAAACAATATAAGTTATATTTGGAAGGTCTAATATCCCTCGTATATATCGTAAGAGGTCCATGATCACCTTTAGGATAATGTTTATCATCAAATAACCAGTTACACGTAGGGATGGTAAAATCCAGATCCGGATCCGGGTCCGTACGAATCCGGATCCGCACGCTCTTCAGGCGACCCGGGTCCGGATGTGGACTCGGGAAAACGCATCTGGGTCCGGACCCGGGTATACCCGGAATGGGCCCGGGTATACCCGGGTCAGGACCCGGGATCCGCAACTCTTCCACTGTTTTTTTTTTCTTTTTTTAAGCTCCACTATTCAATACTATGTATTAATAATAGCACAACAAGTTTGAATACATATTAGAAATGTGATAAGTTTGAATTAGAAATTACAAAACACATAAAAATACTTAAGTTTGAACTTCAAAATTTTGATTAATTTTGACTTTAATTTATTTTTTTATTTTTATTTTTTTATTTAATCGGGTCCCGAGTACCCGGGTCCGGAACCACCCGGACCCGCATCCGGACCCGGTTAAATGCGGGTCTTCATATTAAAGACCCGGATCCGTAATTTTTTTTTGCTGATCCGGGTCTAACCGGACCCGGGCCGGATCCGGATTTTCTTGCCATGCCTAGGTCTACACGTCTCCCAAATTAGGCATTTAACAGTTGTTAACCCAAAATTTTTTCTACATTTATGATTGTATTTTACAAGTGCTGTTGTAGTTTATATTTCCGTTTAATTACAAATTAATATTAGTGTGTTTTTTTGTCACAAAATATTAAGAAAAGTTTTGTCACATTTCAGATTTGGCCGGAGGGTCTATAATTCTTTTTTCCTGGGTTGACACACGAAGGTTCAACACAACATTTGTACATTGAAGAGGAATTTGTTTGTGCTTCCCCTGGTGGCACTAGAGAGATAAAAACAATCAGTAATTATACTTCTTACCCTTCTGTTGATGGTGTTTTCAGGCATTATGTTATTTAAGCAGCACGACATGGGTAAAAAATGTAATTCACTTCTCGGTCGAAATCATTAATGCCGACCCGACCACTAAGAGCCAAACAATAAGTGACCGAGCACTTTATGATCGGTAACCGAGCACTTGGGTTTAGATGACCGGGCAATTATCAGATCAGTAGCAGCATTCTCAGTTCAAAGGACTATCATGACCGACCTCATGAAGACCGACCAGATAGCGAGATATGCTCCAGAAGATGACACCCTATTCTTGCGGATAAGATGACCAGTTTTCCTACTTTCATGGGGAAAACTGGTGAGTCAGAGTCCTAATAGGATAAAGAAAGTAAAGGTAGTTTTGATTAGGAATCCTTATGGGAAAAAGAAATTGTTTCAACTAGGAAATTCTTGTAGGAGAAGGAATATGATTTCTACACTATTATAAATAGGAGGGTAGAGCATATGTAAAGGGGGAGTAGAGATCAGAATGAGAATCAATATCAAGATCATTGCGATCAGACTTGTAAAACACAAGAGATATCAGAGAAGCATATCTCAGTAATAAAAAGTATTATTCGGTTTGTGTATGTGGACGTAGGTTGGATCTAGTCAGCCGAACCACGTTAAATCTCTTTGTCGATTGGCGTATTTATCTGTCTTTTGCTAAGTTTGCTTTCGGTTCCCCCATAACAGAACAAATTCACTATTGAGGGAGGATTGTCTCAGGAGTAATATTCTCATATTGTCCTGAGACCAAAATCAGCCGTCAACAGTTGGCGCCGTCTGTGGGGAACTCAACAAAAAGCAGCTCGTGTAGTAAGACGATGGCAGAAGATGGAAATCACAGGTCGACAGGGAGTTCAACAGTAGAATGGATGGAGAATTATGGGTTAGTTACATATCGTGAAATTGCTCTGCTTTATGATGATCAACACCCGGCAGCTGCTAGCAATCAGAGGGTTGCAACTGTTCTAGCTTATGAACTGGCTCACCAATGGCTTGGCAATCTTGTAACTATGGAATGGTGGCAATAACTAAAGAAACCAAACCGACGTAATTAGCGCATCAACGGAAGACGAAACAAAAAAAATAAAAATAAAAACAAAAAACAAAAACCCTAGAAGAGCAGACGCAATTCTCATTCCACTACTTTCTCTTACTCAAAAATCCTAAACCCAAAACCTCTTATCTGAGGGATTTTTATCACAGCCCTCTCTTGCTCTCTCACAAATACTGGTTCGATTCAGGTGTCTTGTGATTGATTCATACATGTTGCTCTTTTCGGATGACACAACTTTACCCAGTGTCGCTGCATTTGAGGAGGTAAGCTTTTTGATTGCTTGAAAAACTAGGGAATACATAGAATTCTTCCTTCAATTTTTGTTGCTTTTCACCATGATTGCTGCCAAAACCGTGATGAATAAGAATAAGTTGAAGATAAAATTTGGGAACCGAGATCGGTATGTTAGGGACAGGTACCCTCCTGCTGGAGATCGCCTTATGGGTGATAGGTATGATGGTTCGTATTGTTATCCTGCAAATGATTATGGAAAAGAAAGAGGCTATGAAAGGGATATTGGTCTCATTTTGGCAAAATTCTCGAGTGCCAGATCATGTTGGAAAAAGATTTAGGCCGCCCACATGGGTTTGGGTTTATTACGTATGCAGATCGTCGGGCCGTGGATGATGCTATCAGAGAAATGCATGGACAAGAGTTGGGTGATAGGGTAATCACTGTGAATAAGGCTCAACCAAAAATGGGATGTGAAGATTCAGATCATGGCTACATGGGAGGAGGCTACTCATCTGGTGGCAGGCTTGGGAATGGAGTGGAAACTCATGTTTCTTACCCAAAGCTAATTGATGCTCTCAATGGATCAAACATTCAGTTAGTGGCATGTGGGGAATTTCACACATGTGCTGTAACGATTCCAGTGGATCTTTATACATGGGATGATGGTATTCACAATTGCGGTCTTCTTGGGCATGTCAGCGAAATTAATCACTGGATTCCCAGAAAAGTAAATGGTCAGATGAAGGGCTTGCAAGTATCATCTATCTCATGTGGGCCTTAGCATACAGCTGCTATTTCATCACCATGGAGGTTGTTTACATTTGGTGATGGAACTTTTGGAGCCCTGGGTCATGGAGATCGCAGCAGCACCAGTGTGCCTAGAGAAGTTGAAACAGGAGGATTTTTATTTCACCTCCAGGCCACCAAAGCTCAGGAGGGCAATAATGGTGATTAAAACGGGAAAAATTTGTATGATTTGGAAACACCGGAATCAAGAGCTTTCGGTCCACCAGATTTTGGCAGAGCTGACATTTCACAGGCCGAGGTTTCGTAGTGTAGGCTCGGGGCTGGGCTTGTCCCGCCGAGGCCTTTGTATGCAACCGGTGCTCGAGGCTGGATTCGTTCCGCCGAGGCCACTTGATTATTCAGCTCGGGGCTGGATTTCATTCCGCCGAGACCACTTGATTATTCGGCTCGAGGTCGAGTTACGTCCCACCGAGTCATGCACATTGGTCTGAGAACGGGACATTCCCCCAGAGCCAAGTACCTCTTTCAGCTCGGGGTCGGGTTACGTCCCACCGAGTCATGCTCATTGGTCTGGGGACGGGACATTCCCCTAGAACCAAATGTCTCTTTTAGCTCGGGGTCCTCAGAATATTCAAGGACATACTCGATGCATAGGATCCGTGAGAAGCATATCACGGGGAGGGATGATACCCCCGTGGCGATTGCTTGCTCCAGTGTTACCGAACATAAGGAGGAATGTGCCCTTAATGTTTTGAACACTCTCTGATCCTCACTTACCCGATGTAATGGATCCCTGAGAAAGCATAGCACGGGGAGAGACGATGCCCCCGTGACAATTGCTTGCTCCAGTGACACCGGACCTAAGGAGGAATGTGCCCTTAGCATCCCGGACACTCTTTGATCCATTCATCATTTGGATCCAAGAGAGGACAGCAAGGGGAGGCGTTGTGCCCCCGTGGCGTGTGCCTGCTCCAGCGTTGTAAGGAGGAGCCCTCGCACAATACTCAGGCTCCACAGTGACCTGGCGTACAGAGGGTGTGCCCTTACCATTTTAAATGCTCTTTGATCCAAATCCTGATTCATCGGGACACTGAATTGAAAGATTCAGAAATGTGTTTTGGAGACCTCGGACAGGACGCTGTTCTAAGGTATCCGTGTTGTTGTTGTTACACTTTTTGATTTTATTAACCCAAGTCAGATTCGACAGGGCTTCAAAGGTGGATACACTTCCCATCTGAATAAGTCACAAGGATTAACCAGTGCTCGGGGCTGGATTCGTTCCGCCGAGGCCACTCAGTTAATCAGCTCGGGGCTGGATTAGTTCCGCCGATGCCACTTGGTTAATCGGCTCGGGGCTGGATTCATTCCGCCAAGGCCACTTGATTATTCGGCTCGGGGCTGGATTCGTTCCGCCGAGGCCACTTGATTATTCGGCTCGGGGCTGGATTCGTTCCGCCGAGGCCACTTGATTATTCGGCTCGGGGCCGGATTTCGTTCCGCCGAGGCCACTTGATTATTCGGCTCGGGGCTGGATTCGTTCCGCCGAGGCCACTTAGTTATTCGACTCGGGGTAGGGTTACGTCCTACCGAGTCTAACCTCTTGGATTGGGGACGTAACATTCCCCGAGGTCCAAGTGCCTTTCTCAGATCGGGGTCGGGTTACGTCCACCGAGTCTACCTCTTTGGACGAGGGACGTAACATTCCTCTAGGTCCAAGTGCCTTTCTCAGCTCGGGGTCGGGTTACGTCCCACCGAGTCTACCTCTTTGGACGGGGGACGTAACATTCCCCTAGGTCCAAGTGTCTTTCTCAGCTCGAGGTCGGGTTACGTCCCACCGAGTCTACCTCTTTGGACTGAGGACGTAACATTCCCCCAGGTCCAAGTGCCTTTCTCAGCTCGGGGTCGGGTTACGTCCCACCGAGTCTACCTCTTTGGATTGGGGACGTAACATTCCCCCAGGTCCAAGTGCCTTTCTCAGCTCGGGGTCGGGTTACGTCCCACCGACTCTACCTCTTTGGATTGGGGACGTAACATTCCCCCAGGTCCAAGTGCCTTTCTCAGCTCGGGGTCGGGTTACGTCCCACCGAGTCTACATTTTTGGACTGGGGACGTAACATTCCCCAGGTCTAAGTGCCTTTCTCAGCTCGGGGTCAGGGTACGTCCCACCGAGTCAGCCCTTCGGACTGGGGACGTAACATTCCCCCAGGTCCAAGTGCCTCTCTTCATTCGGGGTCGGGTTGCGTCCCACCGAGTCAGTCCTTCGGACTGGGGACGTAACATTCCCCCAAGTCCGAGCATCTCTCACAGCTTGAGACAGGATCACATGCCATCGAGCACATCATCGTTAGCTCAGAGGCAAAATTTTCTCCTCACAATCGAGATTGGATTAGTCAGGGGTCAGGACCTCTAAATCTCTGGTACAGATATTACAGAGGGGGAGTCATTTTTAATTTGGAAAACAAGAGGAACTTCATCTCCTGATGGAACGACCCAAGTAAGAAATTTGCTTTGAGGTGGAGAATCGTTCTGAATAGGGTCAGGCATCTCCAATAACCGAGGATATGAAGATAGAAACAGAAGACTTAGTTGATGGCGAAGACAATTTCTCTGTGATTTCTGGAGCGACCACCAGCGAGGCGATTGGCACATCATCTTTATATAGTTCCCGGCACCAACTTGCATACTCGTTGGAACCGAGAACTAGGGGACAGATGTTGATGGTGTTTTCAGGCACTATGTTATTTAAGCAGCACGACATGGGTAAAAAAGGTAATTCCCTTCTCGGTCGAAATCATTAATGCCGACCCGACCACTAAGAGCCAAACAATAAGTGACCGAGCACTTTATGATCGGTAACCGAGCACTTGGGTTTAGATGACCGGGCAATTATCAGATCGGTAGCAGCATTCTCAGTTCAAAGGACTATCATGACCGACCTCATGAAGACCGACCAGATAGCGAGATATGCTCCAGAAGATGACACCCTATTCTTGCGGATAAGATGACAAGTTTTCTTTCTTTCATGGGGAAAAACTGGTGAGTCAGAGTCCTAGTAGGATAAAGAAAGTAAAGGTAGTTTTGATTAGGAATCCTTATGGGAAAAGTAAATTGTTTCAACTAGGAAATTCTTGTAGGAGAAGGAATTTGATTTCTACACTATTATAAATAGGAGGGTAGAGCATAGGTAAAAGGGGAGTGGAGATCAGAATGAGAATCAATATCAAGATCATTGCGATCAGACTTGTAAAACACAAGAGATATCAGAGAAGCATATCTCAGTAATAAAAAATATATTCGGTTTGTGTCTGTGGACGTAGGTTGGATCTAGTCAGCCGAACCACGTTAAATCTCTTTGTCGATTGGCGTATTTATCTGTATTTTGCTAGGTTTACTTTCGGTTCCCCCATAACCGAACAAATTCACTATTGAGGGAGGATTGTCTCGGGAGTAATATTCTCATATTGCCCTGAGACCAAAATCAGCCGTCAACACCTTCATTTTTTATAACCATTAATTTGATGCTGCAATTTGTGTTGCTATCATTAGCTAACGTTTGTGTGATTCGTGTTATATTTTACTAATTTTGTTTTTCACAAATTTTGGGAGAACTTAAATTAAAAATTTAAGTTAAGTTATTAATTAACATCAATTAATTAAGAATTTTTTTAAAATCAAAATAAATTCGCGCTCCCAACCAATTATTTTTATAGTGTAATATCATTTTTAAGAAAATTTAAATTAATCACCGTGCATTAGCCGTCACTACCACTATCATTATAATCCTTGTGGCATATAATGTCTATTTATCACCCGTTTGTGACATTTTGAATTTGTTGAAACTTGGTACGTTGTTGTTAATAGTTTTAGGGGGTGTAAATGTAAAGTTTTGGATAATATTATAGATTTGGCATTATTAGAGTATAAATCTGTAAATTCTGATTTTTTTAAGGGTTCATTAGTGATATTTAAGAGTATTAGGACTAAATTCATAAAGTAAAAAAATTTGGGAATAAATTAGAAATTTAGAAAGTTTGGGGATAAAATCATAATCTTAGCAAAATTGAGAGATATGATCGTAATTTTATATTTTCAGATCTTGGCGAGGATATAGATACCTAGAGGATTAATGCATGGATTGAGATAAGTACAATGCACGACGATTACCTTAACATAATTGTTTGTTGGTTGATGTTTAACATAAAAGTTTATATATTATTTTGTATGTGTGTGTGTATATATATGTTTGAAATTTTTATTGATTTATTGATAGCATATAAATTCGTGAATGCAATTATTAAAAAATCATTTTACATAATTTTACGATTTCGGACATAATTGCATAATTTGGTTATGAGCCGAGGTCTTTGATTATTTCGTGACTGTTGAGATGAGATTGATGGATTGAATGTGAAACTTGGTTGTATTAGATGATGTTTATTGTTACTGTTATGTTGCCGGGTTTCATATAATACTGGTAGAAAATGTGAGGTTATGCGAGGTTAGCAGAGGCGTGTGGTTCAATCTCCCTCTTACATACTTATACGAGATTATATGGTGAGAAACCTTATAATGGATGTTTGATACTCTCTGAATGGTTTCAATCCACAATTATACTGAATTCGGTTAGTAAACATTGTTTGATTGATGTTTGTTTTGTTGTGAGTAAGATTTGACCGAGATAGTCCTTATATAGCAAATGTTGTTTTCAAATATTAATTAATACATACATATCAATTTTTTTGGGTGAGGTCATGTTGAGAGTTTGAGTGCTTTACTTACTGGGCTCTTTAAGCTCACCCTTCTTTTCCGAACATCTCATAAAGTACAGCAGTAGCAGTATCATGATTCGATTCGCTTACCACAGTGAAACACTCACAAAGTGGTTTTTTACTCACAAGTATAAGAGTGTTGAAGTAATAAAATAATCCGGTAAGTCCGGGGTCGATCCATAGGGAATAGATTTAGCAAAATAAAATAGTAATTCGAGTGAAAGAAAAAAAGGTTGAATTGTTTGAAGTGATTGGCAAAATTTAAATTGAACTACAATAATAAATTAAAATGTTGGGGCTAGGGGATCCATTTTTTATATTTCAAATTTAGAAATCTCATTTTTTATAATATATAATTGTCATTATTACACAGTTAATTTATTTCAGGAATTAATTATGCCAAAACATATAAAATCAATCATAAAGGCGGTGATAATATTTGTCTATAACAAGTCCAGATAGGTACTCAATTATGCCAAATAAATACAATCAGCCATTAAGACGGTAACAAAGTTTGTCAATAATTAATCCATATTTAAATTACTTATTCATATTACAATTTATATATTATAATATAAATAATATTAATCTATATTCTCATATTAAGAGTTTCACCTTTTACCCGGTAGGATGAAATTAGCTACTCGTGATTTGAAGAAAAACATGCATAATTTTATTACCGAAAGAAAAAGAAAGTATAAAAAAGCTTAAAAAAATAAAACACACAAGACACTCTCTCTCAAATTCTACTAGAGAACTTTGAAAGAAATCATGAAGAAAATGAGAGGTGAACACCTCTATTTATAGTATTAGTGCTCATCTCTCAATTATTAATTATAACTTTCCAAATCAAATACAAACAACAAACTTTTACTAATTTACTTTTTCCTTTTTTGATTTTTTGTTGATAATTTTGAAAACATGTGTCATAATCCACCTTTAGGTGGATTGTGACATTTCAACTTTTACCTTTTTTATTTTTTACTTTTTTTATTTTTTTTATTTTTTACTTTATTTTCTAATAATTAAAATTACATGCAACATACATTGACGTCTTCACCAATTTCGACCTTGAATACCTCAAAACTAGAAATTCTTGTAAAATAAAAAGTTGTAGATATTTGAGACTTCTTTCATCTGGAATTAGAATCGCCTCAATCTGATATCGGAGTAAAAGGTTATGGTCAAATTACGAAGATTGCGCAAAGTTATAATTTCCGAAATTGTACACTGTTAGAACACCCTTTCAAGTTTCTGCCCTCCAAAATCTAAATATCACTCCATTTTCTATGTATGTATCCAAAATATTATTTCACCTACATAAGAATAAAAATAAAAATAAAAATATATAAAATATAAATTTAATTATTATTTTACAAATGTTCTAAATTAAGGGGGATTAATGAAACTATAAGTGTAAAATGATTAATTTTTCTTCTAATAAATGTGCACTTTTTAGTGTTCATCATACCCCAACCAGCTTATTACTAGTCCCTATTAATTTAAGCGAAAACTAAAAAGACAAATCAAAATCCAAGTTAGTAATTGTTTCATTTCTTTCTAAATTATCAAATAAATAAATTTTCTCGTACTTTTACCATTCCTCCATACACACATTAAATAAAGTATCAATCAATTCATTATGCCCACAATACTCATAGGTCTTGTTGAAAAAATAGTAATATTTTTGTCCTAAAGTTATGTCAGAATTCACACATTTTGGAAATGGTAATTTATTTATATACAAAAATATTTTTTTAAAAAAATAATAATATATCTTTAATCATTGTCACGAGCTTTGGGCCAGTGACTCCAAACCAGTTAGCTTTAGGGCACTAGGTGTTAAGACACCCCTACATACTTAATTTCTCGGATCCTATATGTTAAATGAAGAAGTGTTTGATTTCCTTAAGCTTTCTCTTCAACCCATGTAACGAGCTTTGGGCCAGTGACTCCCAGACCAGTTGGCATTAGGACACTAAGTGTTAAAACACCCTTACGGACTTAATTGCTCGAGTTATAGAGGCTATGAATTCGAACTTATTCAAACACACAATTTTTTTACAAACTCAAGCTCTACCGTTTTACGCGAACAATCACTGCTTACTGAGGCAAGATGTCTGGTTACTAAGTAAAAGCTTGATTATTATTATCATATTTAAAACTAACTCAAACTCAATCATTTTACGCGGACAATCATTGCATACTGAGGCAAGATGTATGGTTATTAAGTAAAAGTATGATTAGTTTTTTTTTGAATAAAATCACAAATTCCACTACCTTTAGGTGCTACCTCCAACAAACTAGAGAACTGAATATTACAAAATTTTCACTTATAACCCATGATTATATGTTATCGTGTATGTTGATAATATCTGTCAAATGAGCATATGGAGATCAAATTTAATAAATATTATGGAGAATTCATAAATTTAAATGATTCAAAAAAGGAACAAAAATAACTTGTTACAAACATTGAGATGCGTCTCAGGAGAGAAAATTTCTTACACTGTCATCTCTGAACAACAATTCACTTGGTTAGTCAAATTTTTTTTTTTTTTAAAAAGCACAAGAGAAAATCAACACAAAATATTTTTTTTATTACACACAAAATAACAATAAAGCAAAAACAACATAATAATTTTTTTTGAAAGAAAACACAACAATGAAACATAAAAATGAAAACTATCTAGTTAATTATCCATTCCCCAACCAAATTGAGACATTGTCCCCAATGTCTGAATAAGAAGAATTGGAGTTTAGAAGGCATCACCTGGTTAGTATGGAGTTGGCAATTGAATCTATGACTATTTAAACGAAAAATTACAGATTAAGATCCAAGTCCACTCTACGCTTCTTGCCACGATCGTTATCAGACTAGTTCAACTTGGAAAGAATGAGGTCGATTTTTGGTTCATAAGCTAAGAGTTGGTCAATTAATTCATCAGTTCTTTTTGGCAATTAGGACGATATCTTTTACCGGTTTCGAAATGAACCCAAGTCTTTTGGCATCCGCAAGAAATACTAAAAGAAAATCGAAAAAGTGATCAACATTAAGTAGTCCAACGGGTTTTCGGTGAATGTTCAAGTTCACCCATGATGCAACTGTGAATATTTCTTCCAACGTGCCTAGCCGATCTGGTAAAGTAATAAAAATGTCACCATGATTAATCATTTCAGTAAGTCTTTCAGACATACCTGAAATAATACATTTTTCTCAATTTGATTTTCCATCATCTGCCAAAGGTTTTGGAATGATCCTTAAAACTTGACTGCCATCTTCTTGCACTGCCTTTGAAACACATCCCATCAATCCAAGATTACCACCATAAAAAACTAAGTGCATGTTTATTTCCGCCATAACTCTACCTAATTCTTTTACAGCTTCAATAAATTCTAGTTTAGTTCCAGAGCTATTTCAACAAAACACACATATATTAGTGACTCGTCGTCTTGAAGTTTTCTCCATTTTTGTTCACTCTCTTATATGGGTCCGTTGAAGAGAGAAATGACAAGTTATATTTATGGATCCTGAAAAATGGTGATTAATAAAAGCATTATTCCCTGTAAAATGGCAATTATCGGATGAACAGTAAAATAGATCGTGAAAGTCAAAAAGTTTAGATACTGTCTGCAAAAATTAAAGTAAGAAAATCAAAACAGTAAACTAAAGTAAATCAAAACAATAATTTAAAGTTAAGGAAATCAAAGCAATAAATTGGAACAATATGTACTGGTAGTTGTGATTGTGGCTCACATCTTCTTCTGGTTTTACTTCCAGTAACGGCTTGAACGCCCTCTATGGGTATGTTTCCCATCCAATTTTCTTATGAATTGGCAAATAATATATTTTAAAGTTAGATTCCCGAGATTGTATTATTGTCTTTATTTTTGAAATTGTGTATGCAAATTGTGAATTACTCGATAAACATGTCCACTATGATACGTCTCAATAGTCAATTATATATCATCCAAAGACTCATTACTCAAGCCATCTCTAATGAATTGAATTTATCTTCGCGATTGTCAAACGCCATTCTTAAAGAATGGCAACGAGTGTTGCACGTCCAACGTGCACATTTATAACAAACACCTAATTGTTTAGCTCTTTGTTTCTTAGCATAAGTGCTTTTCCCTAAACCAAGCATGTAAGAAATGAAAGAGTCAGATGAATCCCCTGCCAAGCAAACCCTTGCTTCAATTACCCAACGAATATCACTGGGAATATCATGGATCATAAGTGTAACATCCTCCTTCAAGAGATGCTACCGGCAGAGAATAAGTCGTACTATCCACCGATCCTCTGACTTTCTAACTATGAACAACACTAATACTCTTTTCTCAAACATAATCTCATATATGGGACAATTGCCCAAATCCACGAATAGAATACAAACAATACACATAATTGAATACTTAACATCACTTTTCTTAACAACTATATACACGAATACTTATATTATAACTTTATTATACAAATATCTGGAACTTAACTTTACTTGACTTGACTGAACTTTATCTCATATTTGACTTGGTGAAACTAATACCCTAGTGACTGCCATCAGTATCCATCCTCTCGAGCTCGTCCTCCGGGTAACCTGCAAAACAAGAAAACTGGGAGTGGGGGGTTAGATCTTTTGAACCACCTAGTGAGTGGACGGTTTTAAACAAAAATTGAAATACTTATAAAAATGTTCATTTCCTATAATCGAAAAAATTTCTGAAAAATTGAACATTTCTGAAAGCTATTTTCAAATCTATTTTTCTGAAGCATTTATGGAAACTTCTTTCTTTCCGAAAGCAATTACTTTTCTTAAAACTGTTTCTCTGGAAAACTTTTATTAAACTAGTCTTTCTGAAAATCACATCTCTGAAAATCTTATTTCTGAAAATCTGTCTTTGAAAACCTATTTTCTAAAAGTCTGTATCTGAATGTCTGCTGAAAGTCATATGCATGGGGGCGTTACGTATCGCCGTCCCTCCATACGCCTAAACTAGAGGTCTTGGGGCATTACCTATTATTATCCCCCTAGCCACTGAACTAGAGCCATGAGTACTGATCTATGCTACTACCTGACCCTGAAACTGGGGTCTAGGGACGTAATGTATCACCATATCCTAGCCCTGAACTAGGATATAGAGGCATCAATCATCCCTAGTCCTGAACTACGTGTGCACAAATTCTCTTTCCTTCAATTCCATAAGTTACATACTGAGGTGAGTTTTTCCTCATGCCTCCAAAAATCATAAACTCAAGCTTTGAAAACATCTCTTTCTAAATCATGGTTCAAACATTCTAATTTATGAAATAACTGAAAATTATCTTGGCTAAAGCCTTAAAATATTTTGAAAGTAAGTCTCGAGGCAAAAGAAATAAGTAGAAATCAATTTGAGGAAAATGGGTCCACTCATAGATTTGGAGTCCAGCTGACATTTCTTCACTTTGCCGAATGAATTTGGGATTCATGCGATGATCTATAATTGGTAAACTTGATTAGAAAATGGACTGAGGAATATATTATGGAATTAGGCTAAGTTTATCCATTCAAGCACTTGCTATTACTTCACGGCGTATCATACTTATATCATGATGTAATGTATGTATGCGAGCTGACACGAGACCTTTAGGGTGGCCTTTAACATGCTAGGTTGAAACTGAAATGAACTAAAACTGATTCTGGGGAATTTCTGTTCACGCGTAGCGAAGTTGCCCCTTGGGCGTCGCGACGCTCACACATGCTAATGGACCAGTGAACATCCTCTGTCTCTCGCAACGACGCAAGGATTGGGCTTCGGGACTCCCACACGCGTCGCGACACAGTCTACCAAATAAAGATGAGACAATGAGCTTACCTTGCTTTTCGCATCATGATGGTAGTCCTTGGACGTCGCAACGCTCACACTCCAGAATCAAATCAGGGGCAATTTTTCCAATACGAGTCGTGACGTTGATAAGCAGTAAATATATCAATATTTATCATCATTTTACTTAATATTTTATATAGTTTCTTGATTTTTGTGAATATTTTGATGTGTTTTGTGTTATTTTGTAGATAAATAAAATAACAGGACTCTCTGGAATCAAATTAGGGCTTAAACGGCGAAAATCAGATCAAAAAAAGGTAAAATTATAATTTCTTTGTTCACGCGTTACGACGCGCACACCCCTCTGTGTCGCGATGCGCTTCAATTATGTAGTGCCGACATTTACTGTGTACGCATCACGATGCAACGTACCTACGCGTCATGACGTATGGCGATTCGGCGGAAACTTGTCAAGATCTCATCAGAACGCGTTTATAGTTCAACGCATCGCGATGCAGAACCATTCACGCGTCGCGACACCAAATTATTATTTAGCTGCCGACATTCACTGTGCTGCGTGTCGCGACGTGGGCCGTTTTGGATGCCTATAAATTGAAGCGTAATTCAGAAGATTTTCTTCATATATTCTTCTGGAGAATTCCTTAAACTAAAAAGATTGTACCTTGCTTGTTTGTTTACAGCTTTCTGTAATTAATTTTTTTTATTTTACGCAATAGTCTTTCTTTACTTTACTTTCCAATCTTTATTTCTACTGTTCAGTATGAGGAGGTAACTCCCCTCGGATGGGGTGAAAGGCTAAGCTTTTATTACTAATATTTAGATTAATCTCCTTTAATTATAATATATAAACTATTTAAAACCTGACTTAATGGGATACCGCCTTTATGGTCGGTTGGACTTAATTAAATTGATTTTAACCTTACTAAACTGGATACCGCCTTTATGGTCGGTTGGAATTAATCATAAATTTGACTTAATCAGGATACCGCCTATATGGTCGGTTGGTAATGTCATGCAAAGTTAATATATTATAATATGAGAGATATCTAAAATAGAAGTAATAAAAGTGGATCCTCTAACCCCAACATTTTCTTTATTGCTTTATTTACCTTTTTTAATTTCCAAGCTTTTACTTTATGTCATTTACTTTATTTAAGCTTTTACTAGTCCTAGATATGTGTTGTAACTAAACCCGTTATCTGGGGTTGTGATGAATTCCAATATCACCGGTTTATAAGGGGTTATTTTACGACTTGGGTAATATAAAGATTTACTTATTGAGTCTTAAGCTTAATGCTTCTTATTAACTGGCCATTAATAAGATTGATCTGGTAAATTTAAAATGAACTTGGAAAATAGATTTTAGGTTTCAGCCTTAAACTCAATAGCTCACGATAGATTTCCTTACAGAATAGGAATATACCTGTCGGACGGGGGTAGCCATAATTGGAACTTAATCTTATTGAATTAAGATAACTTGGTTAACATAGGAATATGATTAATTGGGTTATACTGAGTGTTTGCATCTAACCATCAGAAGAGGCTTTTGCATAAATTCGCGTTCCAGGTTAATAAATCGATATATTGCACAAACGTGAGATAATCATTTCATCCTTAAAAAATATTGGAAGGATTCACAACCCTAGATAGTTTAATAATATTGAATTTTCCTTTCATTTAATTCGCACTGTTTTATTTACTTGTTTTAAGTTTAAATTCACCATCCAATCAAACAAGCAATCTATTAGATACTCGTAACCATTTGGCTTCACAAATTAATAGCTTAGGTATTAAGTCCTCATAGGATCGATGCATTTTATACTACTTTAGCGATAAGTGCGCTTGCGTTACTTGAGTGATTTCACCGATCAAGTTTTTGGCGCCGTTGTCGGGGACTTATTTATCTTTTACTATTAATTTTAGAGTTAGATACTGTGACCTGTGTCTAATTTGTTTTTACTTATTATTTTTATTTTCTTGTGTTTCAGGTTCTCAAACACTACATGAGAAGAACCAGAAGCTTTGAAATTCGACCGCTTGACCCAAAAATTGAAAGAACCATCAGACAATTGAGAAGGGAAAGGCGAGAAGGCCAAGAAGCGCTGATCAACATGGAACCTGAACCTTTGGAAGTTGCACTACCAATTACTATTCGAGACATAACTATTCCGGTGGTTGACGACTTCATTTCATGTATTGTACTTCCTCTCTTACCAGCAAATGCGTGCGACATCAAAACATATATTCAGATGATACAGCAGTCAGTTCAGTTTGGGGGGAATGCAACTGAAGATCCTAATGCCCATATCAGCAACTTCCTGGAAGTTTGCGACATATTCAATTAAAACCGAGCGGCTGAAGAAGTAATGAGACTACATGTGTTCCCATATTCCTTGAAAGACAGAACTAAGGCTTGGCTACATTCACTACCAGCAGGTTCCATCACAACTTGGAACACTCTTGCCACCAAATTCCTTGCAAAGTACTTTCCCCCAACCAGAACAGCAATGCTGAGGAATATCATTACATCCTTTGTGCAACATGACTCAGAATCCCTCTACGAAGATTGGGAGAGGTACAAAGATTTGCTTAGAAAATGTCCTCACCATGAGATTGTAAAGTGGCTACAAGTCCAAACCTTCTATAATGGACTATCTGGACTAATGAGAACTACAATTGATGCTGCCGGTGGATGTGCTTTAATGGCAAAAAGAGAAGATCAGGCCTGGGACATAATTGAAGAAATGGCCAACAACAATTCTTTGTGGCCAACAGAAAGAAGCATGATTCAACGAATAGCAGGAATCTACGAAGTTGGAACCAACACATTAATGAATGCCAAGGTGGACCATATGTGCAAACTCATGGAAACACTTAGCTCAAAAGTTGTGAACATCGCTGGTGCCATAAATTCACCATATGGAGGAGCACCAGAGGCAGAATCATACAACCAACATGACGAGACAGTGAACTATGTCAATAATTTCAACAGACAGTGAAACAATCCATATTCCAACACCTACAACCCAGGGTGGAAGAATCATCCCAATTTCGCATGGAGCAACAATTCATGGCAAATGAACAATCCACCATCAGGATTCCAACAGTAAAACAAAGGTCAGGAGTATGAAAAAGAACCAGGAATAGCAGAATTGCTTGCTCTGATGAAAAAGCAACAAACAACATACAATGCTATGTTTCAATCCCAAGCAACATTAATTCAAAGCCAATCTGCTTCTATAAAGGCACTGGAAAATCAAATAGGACAACTGGCCAATGCTCATAATTACAGACCGCAAGATACCATTCCTAGCAACACAAAACCAATTCCAAGGAACATGAGGAATGAGCAATGTCATGCCATCACTCTGAAAAGCGATACTGAAATCAACAAAGATGTTGGAGTCAAGGTAATTGTTGAGGAAGTTCCAAAAGAAAGCAGCGAAGCAGAGCCATAAATGGAGGAAAGAGAAGCAAAAGCAAATGATCGAGAAAGATTGACTCTACCTCCACTTTTTCCACAACGTCTCCAGAAAAATAAACTAGACAAATAGTTTGCTCGATTCCTGGAGATCTTCAAAAAGTTGCATATTAACATTCAATTTGCAAAAGCGTTGGAACAAATGCCTAGCTATGTAAAATTCATGAAAGATATTCTTTCACGAAAGCGATGGTTGAGAGATTACGAGACAGTAGCATTAACAGAAGAATGCAGCGCTATCATCCAGAGGAAGCTTCCCCCAAAGTTGAAAGATCCTGACAGTTTCAACATTCCTTGCACTATAGGTAAGGCTTTATATGATTTAGGTGCTAGTGTTAACTTGATGTCTTTTTCCATTTACAGGAAACTGCAAATTGCATAAGCAATGCCCACCTCAGTCTCTTTGCAACTTGCTGATAGAACGCTCGTATTTCCAAGAGGTGTAGTTGAAGATGTGCTGGTCAAAGTCGACAAACTCATTCTCCCAGCATACTTTATTATCCTTGACATGGAGGAAGACGAAGATATGTCGATCATCCTCGAGAGACCATTATTGGCTACAGGTCGAACCATTATTGATGTACAAAAAGGAGAACTAACCATAAGGGTACATGACCAATAAGTAACATTCAATGTTTTCAAAGCCATGAATTTCCCGGATGACGAAAAGAATGAGGAATGTTTCTGACTTGATGTGATACATAGTACCATCCAGAACTCCAATGCAATGCAAAAATCTATTGACAAACTTAAAGAATTTCAACAGTCTGTGGAGCCTGAAGATAAAGTGTATTCTACACTGAAAAAGCCTATTCTTGCACTATAAGCAACATAAGAGAAACAGTTCCACCAGTTCAATGAATTGGAGGAATTTCACATACAACCTTTTGAGAATGCCAAACTGTATAAAGAAAAGGCCAAGAAAAGACATGATGGGAAATTAGTACGCATACAACTAGAACCAGGGCAGAGGGTACTGTTAAACAAATCAAGGTTGAAACTCTTCCCATGGAAGCCAAAATCACGGTGGTCAGGACCATTCTTAATCACCCAAGTTTTACCAGATAGAGCTGTTGAGATACATGATCCCGAATCCAAAAAAACATTCAAGGTTAAAAACAAGCGTGTCAAGCACTTTGGGGAGAATCATTTGAGCGATAAAAAGAAAGTTTCATACTTTCAGATCTAGCCTAACGTTCGAGCAGTCATGTCCAGCTGACGGCGTTAAACTTAGCGCTAGCTGGGAGGCAACCTATGTAATTTGTATATATTGTGATTTGGTGTGTTTAATTTTTGCAGGTAAAGTCATTTCACGATAGAAGACATTCTCGCAAATCTTCACAAGTAATTTCCTTCTCTCCCTCAAAAATCTCTGATGAAAGTTTACAAAGCTCGCTTGGAACGGATGAGACTACTAATGATCAAAGGTATTCCTAATGACATTCGTTGGATTATTGAAGTACGGGTCCGATTGGCAGGTGAGTCTTTTGACTCTTTTATTTCACATCTGCCTGGTTTAGGAAAAAACACCTATGCTAAAAAGAGAAGAGCTAAAATAATGGGTGTTTGCCATAAATGTGCTCGCATGACATGTAATACTCGTTTTCGTTCTTTAGGAATGGTGTCTGATAACCGTGAAGATAAAATTAAATTCATTAGGGATGGCTTCAGTAAGAAGTCTTTGGATGATATATCTAAGACTCTTGAGACGCATTCCAGTGGATATGTGCATCATGCAATTCACATGTTATACACACAATTCCGAAAAGAAATGCAATATTTAAGTCTTGGGAATCTGACTTTAAAAGACCATGTTTGCGAATTTATAAGAAAATTGGATGGGAAGCTTGTCCCTGACGCATAGACGTCAATCAAGCATTTACTTTATTGTAAATATTATTTTCTTTGTATTTATCTAATAATTGTGATTTGTTTTGTTATTTTCTTTTCAGTCTTTACTTTCTGCAATTTACTTTTACGCACAATACTTTCCTTTCTTTACTTTTCAGTTTTTACTTTTCAGAAATGATGAGGTAACTCCCCATGCTGGGGTAAAAGGTAAAGCTTTTATTACTACTATTTAGATTAATCTCCCTTAATCAGGATACCGCCTATATGGCTGGTTGGTAATTATCACGCAAAGTTTATATATTATAATAAGGGAGATATCTAAAATAGTAGTGATAAAAGTGGATCCTTTAACCTCAATATTTTCTTTTATTGTATTTTTACTTTTTTAATTTCCAGCATTTACTTTTCCACAATTAATTTTTCCGCATTTACTTTTCAGCATTTTACTTTTCAGCATTTTACTTTTAAGCTTTGACTAGTTGTAGATATGTGTCGTAACTAAGCCCGTTATCTGGGGTTGTGATGAATTCCATTATCACCGGTTTATAAGGGGTTATTTTATGATTTGGGTAATATAAAGGTTTACTTATTAAGTCTTAAGCTTAATGCTTCTTGTTAACTGGCCACTAATAAGATTGATATGGTAAACTTAAAATAAACTTGACAAAGGAATTTTAGGTTTCAGCCTTAGACTTAATAGCCCACGATCTTCCTTGATGATAGATAACCCTTTAATAGATTTCCTTATATGATAGACATATACCTGTCGGGCGAGGGTAGCCATAATTGGAACTTAATCTTAATAAATTCAGGTAACTTGGTTGACATAGACATATGGTTTAATTGGGTTACACTAGGTATTTGCATCTGACCATCGACATAGGCTTTTGCAGAATTTCGTGTTCTAGTTTAGTAAACTAATATATTACACAAATGTAAAATAATCACTTCATCTTTTAAAAGATATTGGAATGATTCACAACCCTGGATAATTTATTAATATTGAATTTCCCTCAATCTACTTTCGCGCTATTTCTTTTACTTATTTTAATTTTAAAGTCACCACCCAATCAAACAATCAATCCATTAGATACTTGTAAGAATTTGGTTTCATAAATTAATATCTTAGGTTTTAAGTCCTCGTGGGATCGATACTTTTTATACTACTTGAACGATATGTGCGCTTGCGTTATACGCGTGTGATTACGCATCGGTCAAGTTTTTTGGCGCCGTTGCCGGGGACTTATTTATCTTTCACTATTAGTTTTGAGGTAAGATACATTTACTTGTATCTAATTTTATTTTTACTTATTATTTATGTTTTCTTGTGCTTCAGGTTCTCAAACACTACATGAGACGAACAGAAGCTTTGAAATCCGACTACTTGACCCAGAAAATTGAAAGAACCACCAGACAGTTGAGAAGGGAAAGGCGAGAAGGCAAAGAAGCATTAATAAACATGGAACCTGAACCTTTGGAGGTTGCACCACCAATTCCCATTCGAGACCGAACTATTCCGGTGGTTGACGGCTTCATTTCCTGTATTGTACTTCCTCCCTTACCAGAAAATACGTGTGACATCAAAATATGCATCCAAATGATACATCAATCAGTGCAGTTTGGGGGGAATGCAACTGAAGATCCTAATGCCCACATCAGCAACTTCCTGGAAGTTTGTGGTACTTTCAACTACAACCGAGCAGCTAAAGAAGCAATGAGACTGCGTGTTTTTCCATATTCCTTGAAAGACAGAGCTAAAGCTTGGCTACATTCACTACAAGCAGGTTTCATTACAACTTCAAACACTCTAGCCACCAAATTCCTTGCAAAGTACTTTCCACCAGCTAAAACTACAAAGATGAGGAATGACATCACATTCTTTGCGCAACATGAATCAGAATCCCTCTGCGAAGCTTGGGAAAGGTACAAGGATTTACTCAGAAAATGTCCGCACCATGATATTGCAAAGTGGCTACAAGTCCAAACATTCTATAATGGACTTTCTGGAATAATGAGAACCACAATTGATGCTGCTGCTGGAGGACCTTAAAGGCAAAAGGAGAATATCAAGCCTGAGACTCAATTGAAGAAATGGCCAACAACAATTCCTTGTGGCCAACAAAAAGGAGCATGATCCAACGAATTGCTGGAATTTATGAAGTTGGAGCCAACACAGCAGTGAATGCCAAGTTGGTTCAAATATGCAAATTCATGGAAACTCTTAGCATGCAAGGCAATATTGGATCCACAATTTCACCATATGGAGGAGCACCATAGCCAAACCAACATAAAGAAACGGTGAATTATGTCAACAATTTCAACAGACAGGGGAATTTTCCATATTCCAACATCTACAATCCAAGGTGGAGGAATCATCCCAATTTCCCATGGAGCAATAATTGAGGACAAATGAACAATCCACCACCAGGATTCCAACAACAAAGCCAGAAGCATGAAAAAGAACCAGGAATAGCGGAAGTGCTAGCCAAGTTAAAAAAATACGATGCTATGTTTCAAAGCCAATCTGCATCTATAAAAGCACTGGAAAATCAAATTGGACAACTGGCCAATGCTCAGAGTTACAGACCGCTAGGTACATTTCCTATCAATACAGAACCAAATCCAAGGAACATGGGGAATAAGCAATATCATGCCATCATTTTAAAAAGCGGTACAGAAATCAACAAAGATGTTGGAATCAAGGCATCCATTGAAGAAGTTCCAAAAGAAAGCAGCGAAGCAGTTCCACAGATGAAGGAAAAATAAGCAAAGGAAAAAGATCAAGAAAAATTCACTCCACCTCCACCTTTTCCACAGCGTCTCCAGAAAAACAAAATGCACAAGCAGTTTACTCGATTCCTAGAGGTCTTCAAAAAGCTGTTTATCAACAATCCATTTGCAGAAGCATTGGAACAAATGCCCAGCTATGTGAAATTCATGAAAGATATTCTGTCACGAAAATGAAGATTGGGAGATTACGAGACAATAACATTGACAGAAGAATGTAGCACCATCATTCAGAGGATGCTTCCCCTAAATTTGAAATATCCTTGCAGTTTCACTATCCCTTGCACCATTAGAGAATATAACTTCGGTAAGGCTTTGTGTGATTTTGGTGCTAGTGTTAACTTAATGCCTTTTTCCATTTACAGGAAACTGCAGATTGGAGAAGAAATGCCCACCTCAGTCCCTTTGTAACTTGCTGATAGAACGCTCACATTTCCAAGAGGCGTAGTTGAAAATATGCTGGTCAAAGTTAACAAATTCATTTTCCCAGCAGATTTTATTATTCTCGATATAGAGGAAGACGAAGACGTGCCCATCATCCTCGGGAGACCATTCTTAGCTATAGGTCAAACCATTATTGATGTATAAAAAGGAGAACTAACCATGAGGGTACAGGACCAAGAAGTGATATTCAATGTTTTCAAAGCCATGAAATTTCCGAATGACGAAAAGAAGGAGGAATGTTTCAGACTTGATGTGATAAATGATACTATTCAGAACTCCGATGCAATGCAAAGTCTGATGTGATCCAGAATGAGCTCTGTTTGTTGGGCCAAGTTAACTTGAAGTTGTGGCTGATTGCATGGCTTGGTCAGATTGGTGTATTTGGGCCATTTTGGTGGATTTGGAAGATTCCTTGGGTTCTAGAGTTTGGTTCATTCATGAGACTTTATATGAAAGATTTATTATGTCCAAATCAAGAATGAAATGGGTTTTGGACATGCATGGGCTGCCTTGATTTATTTTTGACTTTATTTCTGAATGGTGCATTAGTGGTGGCGGGATTTGCGCAGTCTTCGTAATTTGAACATAAATTTCTCGTCTAATGTCCGATTTTGGTGATTCAAGTTGTATTGGAAAGAGAACTCGTAGCTCTACAACTTTGTATCTTACATCAACGTCCCGTTCGGACTTCTTCTTGGTCAAAATGAGTACGAAAGATATCCCTACAGTTTTTATATTTTATAGTTTTTAAGGTTATGTGTTGTTTAAGTGTTGGGCTGCACTTTAATTATATTACAAAGCCCATGCACCAAATTTTAAAGTATTTTATATGTTATTGGGTTTATTTTACTAGGGTTTTATTATATTTGGGTAGAATTAGGGTTAGCCACCTATTTAAAGGGCAATATTCATTGTAATTGGGAATTAACTAAGAATATATCTTTTTACAAAATAAAGTGACTTGTTTCATCTTGAGGGAGTGGATTCTTCCTTGGTTCTACGGAACAAAGCCAAGTAAACCCCTTCATTCTAGATCACATCAAAGTCCCACTGACAAACTTAAAGTATGTCATCTGCCTGTGGAGCCTGAAGATAAAGCGTGTTGCACACTGAACAAGTTAAATCTTGAACTGCAAGCAACTGAAGAGAAAAGGCTCCACCAACTCAATGAATTGGATGAATTTCACATACAACCTTTCTAGAATGCCAAACTATACAAAGAAAATGCCAATAAGAGACATGATGAGAAGTTAGTGCGCATACAACTGGAACCGGGGCAGCGAGTATTGTTCAGCAAATCAAGGTTGAAATTTTTCCCTGGAAGGTTAAAATCACGGTGGCCAGGTCCATTCTTAATCACCCAAGTTTTACCAGATAGAGCCGTTGAGTTACGTGATCCCAACTCCAATAAAACATTCAAAGTTAACAGCAAGCGTGTCAAGTACTATTGGGGAGAATCATTTGAGAGACAAAAAGAAAGTGTCACACTTTCAGATCCATCCTAATATTCGGACAGTCATGTCTAGCTGAAGACGTTAAACTTAGCGTTAGTAAGGAGGCAACCCATGAAATTTGTTTTTATATTCTGATTTTGTGTGTTTTATTTTGGTGTGTTTAAATTTATAGGAAAAGTCACATTTCAAGATGGAAGAAGTTCTCGCAAATCTTCATAAGAAATTTCCTTCTCTCCCTCAAAACTCTCTGATGAAAGTCTACAAAGCTCTTTTGGAATGAATGAGACTTATGATGATCGAATGTATTCCTAATGACATTCTTTGGATTATTGAAGCACGAGTCCGAATGGCAGGTGAGTCTTCTGACTCTTTTATTTCATATATGTTTGGTTTAGGAAGAAGCACCTATGCTAAAAAAAAGAAGAGCTAAAAGAATGGGTGTTTGCTATAAATGTGCACGCATGACATGTAATACTCGTTGTCGTTCTTTAGGAATGATGTCTGATAACCGTGAAGATAAAATTAAATTCATTAGAGATGGCATGAGTAAGAAGTCTTTAGATTACATATCATTGACTCTTGAGACGCATCCCAGTGGATATGTGTATCACACAATTCGCATGTTACATACACAATTTCGAAAAGAAAGACAACAGTGAAGTCTCGGGAATCTGACTTTAAAAGACCCCGTTTGCCAATTTATAAGAAAATTGGATGGGAAGCTTATCCCTGACGCATAGACGTCATTCAAGCCATTACTTCTTGTAAATATTATTATCTTTTTGTCTTTAACTAATAACTGTAATTTGTTTTGTTATTTTGTTTTATTTTCTCCGACAGGATCCAGATTTTTTGACTTTCATGATATATATTTTACTATATAGCTAATAATTGTCATTTCACAGATACTAGTGCTATTATTACTCACCTTTTTTCAGGATTTATAAATTCAGCTCGTCATTGCACTCTTTTAGACATCCAAATTTTTTTTTTTTTAAAAAAATGGAAACTACTTCAAGAATACGAGTTATTAACTGTGTGTTTTGCGGTACTAGTGTTGGTTCTAAACCAGAATTCGTTGAGGCAGCACAAGAATTGGGAAAGTCATAGCTGAAAGGAATATGCACTTAGTATATGGCGGTGACAATCTTGGACTAATGGGGTGCGTTTCAAGGGCTGTTCAGGAATGAGTTAGTCAAGTTCTTGGAATCATCCCAAAACCCTTAGCGGAGGCGAATCTTATAGGACCATCAAACAGAGATGAATGTATTGTGCCAGGTATGTCTGATAGAGTTGTTGAAATGATTAACTGTGCTGATGCTTTTATTGCTTTACCAGTTGGCTTGGGCACAATGAATGAAATTTTTACAGTGCTATCTTAGGCAAACTTGAATATACACCAGAAACCAATTGTATGTTTAACGCTGATGGATTTTATGATTTTCTTTGTGTGTTTCTTGATGATGCCCCGAGAAATGGGTTCGTGTCAAAACCTATAAAAGAAATCATTTTCACTGCTAGAACAACTCATGATTTAATTGACCAACTTTTAGCATTTGAACCACAAATTGACCATATCCTTTCCAAGATAAACTGGTCTGATAATGATCGTGGTAAAAAGCGTCGGATAAATCTGGATCTTAACCTTTAATTTTCATTTTAGATGTAGAATTCCAGCTAACCAGGTATTGTTTTATAAACTCTTCTTCTACTTTTTAGACATTGGGGACAATGTCTCAATTAGGTCTGGGGAGGGGAATCGTTGACTAGTATCTTATTTTTATTGTGTTGTTTTTATTTGATTTTTAGTCAAAACTTTTCAAAAAAAAAAATCAAAAAATTAAAATTTTCTTATAAAAATAAAAAAATATTTTGTTTTTTTTTTTTAACTTGACTAATCAGGTAAAATTGGTGTGAGATAGTTGTGTAAGGAATTTCCACTCCTGAGACGTATCTCAATCTATTTCGTACCAAATTAATTTTTGTTTATTTCCTTTAAAATTATTTAATTTGTGAATTCTCCATAATACTGACTAAAATGGATCTTCATATGCTCAATTGACAGGTATTATCAACGTGCATGGTAACATACGGTCATAAGTTGTAATTGAAAAGTTTGTAATATTCAGTGCTCTAGTTTAATTGGATGAAACATCTAAAAAAGCGATGGAATATATAAAAAAAAATTAAACATCTGAGATCTCAGTAATTAAGTCCGTAAGGGTGTTTTAGCACTTAGTGCCCTAAAACCAACTGGTTTGGGAGTCACTGCCCCAAAGCTCGCTACATGGATTAAAGATGTTGTAAATAAATAAATAAATAAATAAAGATATCTGAAATCCAAGTAATTAAGTCTGTAAGGGTGTCTTAACACCTAGTGCTCTAAAGCCAACTGGCTTGGGAGTCACTGGCCCAAAGCTCGCTACATAGATTGAAGATATTACGCAAAAAAAAAAAATATTCCATTGCTAAAAAATATGTGAATTCTGATATAACCTTAGGATAAAAATATTACTCTCTTTTCAACTACACTTATGAATATTGTGGGCACAATGAGTTGATTAATACTTTGTTGGCTGTGTATATGTAGAATGGTAAAAATAATCGGAGAATTTACTTATTTGTTAATTTAGAAAGAAAGAAAACGATTCTTAACTTAGATAAGAAGTTTCAATTATTTAGTCACTAACTTGTTTATTCTCTTTTCTTTTATCTTTTTGCTTTTGTGTACGTTAGATTGACGTTTGTGGGTATCGTCACAGTAAGCCCTCACGAGACTACAACTTGTCCACTAGGGACACCTAAGGGTTTAAAAGCTTGTTGCATACGCTAAATGCAACCGTGATCCCTATGAAAGTGGCTTAGTTTAATTTTACTTTAAAGTTATTTATTGCATTTTATTTTATTGTTTTGCCCGAGGACTAGCAAATTGTTAGGTTTGTGGGTGTGATAAGCGGTAAATATATCAATATTTATCGTCCATTTTACTTAATATTTTGTATAGTTTCTTGAGTTGTGAATATTTTGATGTGTTTTGTGTTATTTTGTAGATAAATAAAATAACAGGACTTTCTGGAATCAAATTAGGGCTTAAAAAGGAAAAATTACAATTTCCATGTTCATGCATCGCGACGCGCACACCCCTCCGCGTCGCGACGGGCTTCAATTATGCAGTGCTGACATTTACTGTGTACGCGTCACGATGCAATGCACCTACGCGTCGCGACGCGCGGTGATTCCGCGGACAAGTGTCAAGATCTCATTAGAACGCGTTTACAGTTCAACACGTCGCGACGCAGAACCATTCACGCATCGCGATACAAAAGTATTATTGAGATGCCGACATTTAGTGTACTGTGCGATGTGGGCTATTTTGGATGCTTATAAATTGAAGCGTAATTCAGAAGATTTTCTCCATACCTTTTTCTGGGGAATTCCTTAAGAATACTAAGAAGATTGTATCTTGCTTGTTTATTTATAGCTTTCTGTAATTAATTTTTTTTTATTTTACGTAATAGTTCTTTCTTTACTTTACTTTCCAGTATTTATTTTTACTATTCAGTATGAGGAGGTAACTCTCATCTGCTGGGGTGAAAGGTTAAGCTTTTATTACTAATATTTAGTTTAATCTCCCTTAATTATAATATATAAACTATTTAAAACCTGACTTAATGAGATACCGCCTTTATGGTCGGTTGGACTTAATTAAATTGATTTTAACCTGACTAAACTGGATACCACCTTTATGGTCTGTTGGAATTAATCATAAATTTGACTTAATCACGATACCACCTATATGTTCGGTTGGTAATGTCATACAAAGTTAATATATTATAATAAGAGAGATATCTAAAATAGAAGTAATAAAAGTGGATCCTCCAACCCCCAACGTTTTCTTTATTGCTTTATTTACATTTTTTAATTTCCAAGCTTTTACTTTATGTCATTTACTTTATTTAAGCTTTTACTAGTCCTAGATATGTGTTGTAACTAAACCCGTTATCTGGGGTTGTGATGAGTTCCAATTGTTGGACAGTTATGACCCATAGCGTCACTATTTGTACAGATCATTGTGTTGTTGTACAAATTAACTATGTGACAAATGAGATTGCTCTCTTATCATTTGTGATTAGATCACATAGATATATAAATGATAGGAGGTCCTTATGATTTGTTCCTGGATTGAGATGATATGAGACAGTATCAATCCACGAAGGATAAATCATTAAATATCCATAGTCAGAGTATTATCGAGATTGGACATCGATAATGCGTAAAAGACTAGTATTACACTTGTGCGCGTTGTAAGGGCATAACATCATAGTTCTCATATATTTGGGTATAGGATACTCATGCAAGTGTAGTAGGAGGTTGTGTTTTACCGATGGTGCGGGAAACAGCTTCGCTCTGGATAGACCCCTCGGAACTCCATCGGTAGTATGACTATGTGTCTATGGAAGTCCGAAATCAGGGTAGGTGTATTTAGTCTTAACCTGAGACTTGCACCGCTAATACTTGCGACAATCAATATGCTTTGGTTTTAGGTCGTCCAGGGATTTAACAGGTTCTGTGTACGCCTCTGCTGGGTATATTGAGAATCGTAGTGTGTTGGGTGTGATGTCAAGACGGTAATATCACTCCAGTCATAGTGGAGATGATGGTCACGCAGGATACAGAACTCGTTCTCTTATATGCTGCAGCTATCGGGATAATATGACTAGGTCATGATTATCCGATTATAGAGACTAGTTACCAGAGATCCGATATGTGATTCGTACGGGGCAGACACAATTCCAGCCCCAGGCCTAGCACGTGCCATCCGATACTGGATCGAAATACACAATACTACGTATACTACGCCTGATACAGATCATTATATTCATGTAAGGATATTTCTGGAGAATTGGGTAGGCATGGCGCTTTGCTAGAAGCCAACCTTGTCCTGTAAATCGGTATAAACATAGTACTAGGTACTTACGTGTTCGGATAGTCCGACGACCGGATTTACTGCCAACATATCCGGGGATCTCATGGGTCGCTTCCCGAAGATTCACCGATGAAGTATGACTCGTAATTTATTAATCTGGGATTAATTAGATGAGAGAAAAATAATCTGGGATTAATTACGGAGATATTTTATCTGGGATAAAATATCAATTTGAGAGAGAGAGAACGATTAATTTGGAATTAATCGATTAAAATAATATATCCGATATATTATAAGAAATTGGATTTCGACGCGGAATTAAAATTAGATTTTAATTCGGGCGAACGAGTTAATTTAGAATTAATTCGTTAGCGACGTGAATAGTAATTATGCTAGGCATGATTATTTAATTAAATTAGATTTAATTACGACGCAACAGAAAATTCGTTAATTTGGAATTAGCGAACCCGAGCCCGAGAGTGTTTGCGAGCGCACTCACATTTCGAATTCGAGTGCGGCACGCAAATCACATCAAACGTCAAATTGCTAGTCACATCATTCGTCAATCAAGTGATAGATGTCTTTCATTTTGAGTGATTGACACCAGTCACTATTCATGAGTGATGTGAGTTGATGGATGTTGATGGAAAGCATTTGATGGCTTGAAAGACATTTAACATTATTTTATTAATGATATTTGACTTTCAAAATTTGTGTATTAGATACACTTATTCGTACAAAAAAAACATAACACACTCACTCTCTCCATCCTCTCATTTTCTCTCGGCCTTAGGCCATTTCTTCTCATTCTTTCACTGAAATGCCGTGAATGGCAATGAGAGGATAAGTGATTTTTGTGGAAAAAATTACGGAGTGCTAGCACGTTTTTGGAGCCTTGCGAAGGTGATAGGGAAACCCACTTATGAGCTTGGAATCATCAACCAAAGCTTGGAGCTTGATGGAACCACACAAAGCCGAAAATGGAGGACACCATTGCAGCTCACTGCCGAGCTTCTCAAATGGCAGAAAAAGAATTTTTGTTGTCCACCGCATCGCTCAACCGCTCGATGTAAGTATTCCGCAACTTTCTTCGAAGTATTCATACATGTTTTATGCTTGATTATTCGATCCTTGGGATGCTTAGACAATTCCAACAATGATATTAGAGCGAGTAAAAGCATGAAACTTGATTTAGGGTTAAATTTGGGTAAATTGTATTTGAGCATGATTTTAAGAAATTGGATGATTGAGTATGCTTAAATATAGTTTAATTGAAGATTGATTGGATCAATTTCATGAAATTGTGATTGGATCATTTTTTCCCCTTTTGGTGAGGCTTGGCCGAAACTTGACATAGCCCTAATGTCTTGGAAATTTTGATTTTTGATTTATTGGATGAGTTGGAATCATGTTGGGAATGATGATTTAATGTTGAATTGGATTTAATTGGATTGAAACCAAATCAGACATAAAATTACCCACAAAGCCGAGACTTGAAGCATGTGAAAATGGGTTTGATTTTTGATAAAATGTGTTGGACATGTTTTGTTGTTAATGAGCATAATTAATTAGGCTAAATGATGATTTTGGAAATGTTAATTTAGTTGATTAATTATGGCAATACACTTTAGAATAATTAAATTGTGATTGAAATTTTTGGTGATTTAATTATTTGGGCTTAAATTGGATTTGGGCATGTAAAGTTGTTATTGGGCTTAATGGGCTTGGTTGTACCAAAATGGGTTTAGGCAAATTGGTTGGATCCAATTGGGCCCAAAACCGAATCCATAAAGTCCATGACTAATGGACCTTTAACTTTAATTGGGCTTAATGGGCCTAAATTGATTTCTAGGCTTATGAGGTTATTCCTTGATTGGGCTTTGGTTATTGGATTTAACCCAAGTTGACTAAAAGTCCATGCCTTAAGAAATTAATTAAAAGCCCATTGGATTTTAATTAAATTGACATTGGATGTTAATCGGGGTTTGAGACCCGTAACGATTAAATTTGGAATTTAAATCGTAAAGGTTCGTCAAATAAAGCGTAATATTTAATTTGGAATTAAATAGTGAATTAGTATTAAATGCATATTAAATTGGATTTAATGTTGTAGTTTAATTTAATTCAAGAATTCGTACTTTGAGTACTTATTCGCAAAACGAGTTGGACTCGCGCAAAATCAAATCGTTGTTTGAACATTGGATGGTCACTAATTATCATATTAATTAATTGGATTAGATTGATTGATAACATGCTTGTGTGAATACATGGTTGCGATGCATGAATAATGTATATCGGATGGATATTAGATGGGTGGGGCAATTTTGGAAATTGTTGTAATAAATTTAGAATTTATTAAATTCGACCTGCATGTCCAGCCTATTACCTCATTTCTCATTGTATTTCTCTTCTCACCTATTCCCCTCAATGTAAATGAGGTTTCTTTAGAAGTGTTATGTAATAAGTAATCAGTTAATACTGTGCGGGAGAGAGGAAATGGAGAGATTTGATCTAGGATCAATGTGTTAAGTATCATCCGCATATCATTATTATTTATTTATATGTGCCTTATTATGTGTTTAGAATGCATGTTTAAGGGTGTATGATGATGAGACCTTAACAAAGATAATAAATTGGTTGCCAATTTGCACGCGAAAAAACCTCACAAAATATTAAGCGTTTTTCCTTCCATTGAGTGATTCTTACTCAAGATCCAAGACTGGCATTGGCTTGTTGGCCAAAGTCAAGGCCTTTGTCCGTCGAAGATGTGTTTGAATCACGAGAGCTTTGTTCCATATCGGTGTGTCTTGTCCAAGTTGTGATTTCTTGGCCAAAGTCAAGATCACTTCTTGTCCATCGACATTGATTACGAAGCTTTCCAGGTCAATGGGTCACGCTTAACTGGGATCACTAAGTTTGTTGTGCCAAATCCAATGCTTAGTTGATTCAGAGGAAAAAAGTTAGGTAATATATTGGATATATTGGCATATATAAGATATATGTTTCGGACTTGGATGTCCCCTACTGGATCTAGGAATTGGATGGGATCCAATTGATCTTAGAGATCTACCTAGTTAATATCATACAATTTGTGGCCAAAGTCAAGATTGTGTGACATTTAACGGGATCCTAGCCCACTAGGAAACACGGTTTCCCGAGTACTCAACAGAGGGTTAGAGGCTCTCCGAAAAATAGTGGGAGGCAAATATTAAATTTGCAATATTTGTTAGTAACTTGCCATACGCGCTCATTTCAAATATCACGTCAAATAAATTAAATGTTAGTTGGACTATATTTAAATGGTTGTTTTAATAAACAGTTGGACTGTATTCAAACTATTCATTTATAGTTGATTATATAATTGGATTATAGTAATCAATATTTTGATTTAATTAATTATAGTTGATTTTATAGTTTGACTATAGTAATCATTATAATGAATAGTACTCAAATCGTTGATTAAATAGTTGGACTATTAGAATCAAGATAAATTGAAAGATTGGTGTTTAAAACATAATCCTGGGTGAAAATGTTTTAATGACTTTAATTTTCAAATTGAGAATAAAGTTTCAGGATAGTCCTGTAAACTAATAAGTTACTTTATTTGATAAAATAACATATTAAGCCTAAGCCCGGAGTTAAGCAAATAGTGGAGCATGATCTTTGGAAGATTCATGTGATGATAACTTTAGTGCTTAATCCATTATGCTTACCAATTAGACTCCTTAATTTCTTAATCAGAACTAAAGATTAGATATTTAAAGTATGATAATGAAATTGAAGGATCTTCATAAATCTATATTTAGATTTTGAAGTACTAAATTGCAATAGTAAACTCTTGGAGAGTTAATGGCTATACTCAAGGAGTCAAAGCCAGAGTTTGCAACATGGCGAGAAGCGCAAGGCGCACCTTACTTCGACATTCTGGATGGCCAAGGCTTGGCCAAAGGCTTCTGGGGTACCGAAAAGGGCAAAGGAAAAATCATTATAATCTTCTGGGAAGAAAAATGACATATCCCAAAATGTCTTCCTAAATGTGGCAAACGGGATCGCGGAAGCGTGACTGCCGTTTGGACAAGGCAGACATGAAGGAATTGAAGACGAGCAAGGCTCTGACTTCAAATATGTTTGTCATAAACATGTTCACTGCTAGTATTAAAATTGGATTTTAGATACTGGAAGTGGTACATAAATATGTACTGGTGTGCAGAATCTGCTATGAGCAGGATACTGACTTCAGTTGAGATTAATCTGCGAATTGAAAACGGGACGAAAGTCGTTGTTTTAACCGTAGATACCTAAGTTTATGAACCACCATTTGGGTGTGTACTTAAATTAGGAAACTTTTTGAATGTAACTAGTTTGACTAGATACATTATCTCTATATCAGGGTTTAACCCGTTGCAGGTATACCTTTATATTCTAGAACACTAAAGTGTTTTATTATATAAAGATGATATTGAGATAAACACATTAGATGTGAATAACAGTATTTATATTTTGAATATAAATAAATCTCAAACGTATAATACGACAAACAAATAGCTCAAACTGAGTAAATCAGTTGAAACTTAAATGTGGCATTGTTGTCTGGGACACAATTAAACAAGACTCGTATATCCACACTTTCGAAGAGTGGGTACTAGGACTGATTTGATCCTATTCAAATAAAGTCTACGAATCTAGTTTATTGGGCAAAGTGCCTAAAACACTATTTACTTGGTAAAAGTGCAAATGCCACCGATCTGTTAGCCCTAGTTCATAGTGAAGCAAGTGGGCCCATGTCTAGGTAGGCTAGAGGTGGATATGAATATTTCGTGACCTTTACGAATGTGGCATCGCGTTATGGTTATGTGTTTCTTCTAAAACACAAATCGAAAACTTTTAGAGTTTCGACACGAAATAGACAAACAGATCGGCTAAAGTATTAAAACATCACGGTTAGACCATGATGAAAATACTTAAGCAATAAGTTTCTTAAATACTTGAAAGAGTATATATTCTTTCAATGAGGACTCCTCCCGGAACACGTCAATTTGACATGTGTTCGAACAGAGAAACCGAATTTTGTTGGACATGATAAGGTTAATCATGAGTCGCTCTGAGCTACCATTTCCTTCAACGGATACGCATTAAACAGTGCAGAACTTATTTTGAATAAGGTTCCATAAAAATCTGTTTGACAGATTTCATATTAGATATGAACAGGAAAGAAACTGGGTTTTCTCATTCCTGATGATTTGAGTATGCTAGGCATATGTTTGGATGATACCAAACTAGAACCCAAATCAGATAAGTGCCAAATTGTTGGTTATCCTAGGGATACCAAACTATAGTACTTATACAACTCACTAGAGAACAATGTAATTGTTGCTCACCATGCGGTTTTCCTAAAAGGAATACCTATATGCAGTGGTAAGTGGGAGGATAGTAAAACTCGATGAAAATCAGAGTAATACTATTCCAGGCACCGATTCCTTAAAGGAACATAAATATTTCATCAAGGATGAAACTATACCAGTAATCTTCGAATACACAAGAATCGCGTAGATCGGAGAGAGTCAGAAAACAACCTGGGGTATGGGTTTCTGATCTTATCTCATAAAGATATTAATCTTATTGAGGAATACGAACTGACTACGTATGAGGAAGTGATACAAGGTATCGGCTCCCTATCATGGCAAAGTGCCATGAAGTCCGAAATGGATTCCATGTATAACAACTATGTTTAGACACTAGTTGTTGTACCACAAGGTATTGTGCCTATTGGTACAATATAAGTCTTCAAGGAAGACATACGTGGAAGGCAACATAACAACGTACTAAGCTAGGCTTGTAGCGAAAAGGTATCTTTATCAATATTTTGTTGATTACAATGAAATGTTTTAACTGTTGCCACTGTAAATCCATTTGGATAATGCTTGATGATGCTGCATGTTTCATTTATGAAATATGGCAGCTAAATGCCAAAACCGCTTTCCTTAACGGAAACCTTTTGGAGGATGTTTACAACATCCTGACGGTTTTTTCGTACCAAAACTAGCAAACAAGGTTTGCAGGTTATTCGATCCATGGATGGATTGAAGCAAGCATTGCATTCTTGGAATTATCGTTTTGATGTAATCATAATGGTATATGATTTAATTCAAAATGAAAATGATTCTTGTGTATATAAGAGGGTTAGTGCGAGCGCACTGACAGTGAATGTCCTGTATAAAATAATGATGATATGTCATATCTTGGAAATGATATTCCCATAAAAACAATCGGTGAAAGCTTGGCTTTCGAGAAAATTCTCCGAAGAATTCTTGGGAGAAACAACTTTTATTCTAGGAATAAAGATCTACTGGGATAGATCTAAAAGTTTTTTATACTCTTTTAGACATAGTACATTGAAAAATGTACGCGACATGGTGTCTCATACGCTTTGAGCATATGGAGTCACAATCGGGCCAATCCAAGTGATAGTCATTGGATTGATGTTAAGGACATCCTTAAGTATCTTAGAGGAACTAAGGATGTTGTCTTAAACTATAGAGAAGGAGAATTGAAGTGACTGGGTTCACTGCTGCAAGTTTCCTAAACCGATAAAACGACTACAAGTCGTAACAATGGTATTATAAAGTTTAAATAACGAACAGTGAGCTGGAAATCTTCCAAGCAAGATACTGTTACCGAATAAAACAACAAAAGTGGATTATTGCTGCGGCTGAGGCAGCATTAGAAGCCTTCTGGATTAATAACTAATCTAATTAGATTATATATAGTTCTGTTAGAAGCTGAGCTAGGCTACAGCGCAGGCTAACAATGGTATTATAAAGTTTAAATAACGAACAGTGAGCTGGAAATCTTCCAAGCAAGATACTGTTACCGAATAAAACAACAAAAGTGGATTATTGCTGCGGCTGAGGCAGCATTAGAAGCCTTCTGATTAATAACTAATCTAATTAGATTATATATAGTTCTGTTAGAAGCTGAGCTAGGCTACAGCGCAGGCTAAAGAATTAATGGTCTCATCAACGATCCAGATATATACTTCGATATTCATTTGATTCGTTCAGATCATACATCGTGGCGATGTGATAATCGAATAAATCACATAAGATGATAGTCATGCAAATCCGCTGACGAAAGTTTTTTCTCAGAAATTTGAGCCAACCGTACATAGTTCGAGTGTAAGACACTCGAGTGACTGGCTATAGGCCAAGTGGGAGATTGTTGGACAGTTATGACCCATAGCGTCACTATTTGTACATATGATTTTGTTGTTGTACAAATTAACTATGTGACAAAGGAGATTGCTCTCTTATCATTTGTGATTAGATCACCTAGATATATAAATGATAGGAGGTCCTTATGATTTGTTCCTGGATTGAGATGATATGAGATAGTATCAATCCACGAAGGATAAATCATTAAATATCCCTAGTAAGAGTATTATTGAGATTGGACATCGATAATGCGTAAAAGACTAGTATTACACTTGTGCGCGTTGTGAGGGAATAACGACATAGTTATCAGGTATAGGATACTCATGCAAGTGTAGTAGGAGGTTGTGTTTTACCGATGGTACGGGAAACAGCTTCGCTCTGGATAGACACCTCAGAATTCCATTGGTAGTATGACTATGTGTCTATGGAAGTCCGAAATCATGGTAGGTGTATTTGGTCTTAACCTGAGACTTGCACCGCTAATACTTGCGACAATCAATATGCTTTGGTTTTAGGTCGTCCAGGGCTTTAGCAGGTTCTGTGTACGCCTCTGCTGGGTATATTGAGACTCGTAGTGTGTTGGGTGTGATGTCAAGACGGAGGTATCACTCCAGTCATAGTGGAGATGATGGTCACGCAGGATACGAAACTCGTTCTCTTATATGCTGCAATTATCGGGATAATATGACTAGGTCATGATTATCCGATTATAGAGACTAGTTACCAGAGATCCGATATGTGCTTCGTACGGGGCAGACACAATTGCAGCCCCAGGCCTAGGATGTGACATCCGATACTGGATTGAAATACGCAATACTACATATACTACGCCTGATACAGATCACTATATTCCTGTAAGGATATTTCTGGAGAATTGGGTAGGCATGGCGCTTTGCTAGAAGCCAACCTTGTCTTGTAAATCGGTATAAACGTAGTACTAGGTACTTACGTGTTCGGATAGTCCGACGACCGGATTTACTGCCAACATATCTGGGGATCTCATGTGTTGATTCCCAAAGATTCACCGATGACGTATGACTCGCAATTTATTAATCTGGGATTAATTAGATGAGAGAGAAAATTAATCTTGGATTAATTACGGAGATATTTTATCTGGGATAAAATATCAATTTAAAGAGAGATAACGATTAATTTGGAATTAATCGATTAAAATATTATATTCGATATATTACAAGAAATTGGATTTCGACGCGGAATTAAAATTAGATTTTAATTCGGGCGAACGAGTTAATTTAGAATTAATTTGTTAGCGACGTGAATAGTAATTATGCTAGGCATGATTATTTAATTAAATTAGATTTAATTACGACGCAACGAAAAATTCGTTAATTTGGAATTAGCGAACCCGAGCCCGAGAGTGTTTGCGAGCGCACTCACATTTCGAATTCGAGTGCGGCACGCAAATCACATCAAGCGTCAAATCGCTAGTCACATCTAGCGTCACATCATTCGTCAATCAAGTGATAGATGTCTTTTACTTTCAGTGATTGACACCAGTCACTATTCATGAGTGATGTGAGTTGATGGAAGTTGATGGAAAGCATTTGATGGCTTGAAAGACATTTAACATTATTTTATTAATGATATTTGACTTTCAAAATTTGTGTATTAGATACACTTATTCCTACCAACAAAACATAACACACTCACTCTCTCCCTCCTCTCATTTTCTCTCGCCTTAGGCCATTTCTTCTCCTTCTTTCACTGAAATGCCTTGAATGGCAATGAGAGGATAAGTGATTTTTGTGGCAAAAATTACGGAGTGCTAGCACGCTTTTGGAGCCTTGCGAAGGTGATAGGGAAACCCACTTATGAGCTTGGAATCATCAACCAAAGCTTGGAGCTTGATGGAACCACACAAAGCCGAAAATGGAGGACACCATTGCAGCTCACTGCTGAGCTTCTCAAAGGGCAGAAAAAGAATTTTTGTTGTCCACCGCATCGCTCAACCGCTCGATGTAAGTATTCCATAACTTTCTTCGATGTATTCATACATGTTTTATGCTTGATTATTCGATCATTGGGATCTTAGACAATTCCAACACCAATGTCACCGGTTTATAAGGGGTTATTTTATGGCTTGGGTAATATAAAGATTTATTTATTGAGTCTTAAGCTTAATGTTTCTTATTAACTGGCCATTAATAGGAATGATCTGGTAAATTTAAAATGAACTTGAAAAATAGATTTTAGGTTTCAGCCTTAGACTCAATAGCTCACGATCTCTCTTAAAGATAGATAACGCTTAATAGATTTCCTTACAGGATAGGAATATACCTGTCGGGCGGGGGTAGTCATAATTGGAACTTAATCTTATTGAATTCAGGTAACTTGGTTAATATAGAAATGTGATTAATTTGGTTATACTGGGTGTTTGCATCTGATCATCGGAAGAGGCTTTTGCATAAATTCGTCTTCCAGGTTAATAAACTGATATATTGCACAAACGTGAGATAACCACTTCATCCTTAAAAAATATTGGAAGGATTCACTACCCTGTATAGTTTAATAATATTGAATTTTCCTTTCATTTACTTCGCACTTTTTTATTTACTTGTTTTAAGTTTAAATTCACCATCCAATCAAACAACCAATCTATTAGATACTCGTAAATATTTGGCTTCACAAATTAATAGCTTAGGTATTAAGTCCTCGTTGGATCAATATATTTTATACTACTTGAGCGATACGTGCGCTTGTGTTACTTGAGTGATTTCACCGATCAGATGTCGGGGACGCGCGTTGTGATGCCAGCCTGTTTTAAGGACTCACCTTCAACTTCATCTACACTCTCAATTTCTACAACACTACTCAAACCTTAATCATAACAAATATCATCAACATTCTCTTTTGATATCATCACAACCTTCCATTTTATCATCTCCAATTTGATTCAAAGTCTAAGGTTTCTTAAATTGGGGTTTCTCCAAATCCTTAGTTTTTTAACATAACAACTATATAATCATCAACAAACTCAAGTTAACAATAAACTTCAATCATCAAATCATCAAAATAACAATACTTTAAATTTGGGTCCAGTTTTTTCTTACCTTAATCTATCGATTTACTCCACCATTCAAGTCTTCTAGGCTTGGTGTTCCTCTTCCTAAGTTGTGGTGATTTGATTTGCCCTAATTTCCTCCTTAAAAAATGATCTCCCTCTCCCTCTTATTCTTCTTCTTTTTTCTTTCCCCTTCTCCTTCACGTTTTTCCTCTTTCTCCAAAATGGTAAGGGTGCTAGAATAATGTTCCCTTTTATACTAGAGGCTATTTGTAAATGATTCAATGAAGAGAAATTTAGAAATTTTGAGAAACTTTGAGATTTCTCTAGATTAGTCATATGTCACTATTCATCTGAATTTTTGATCTGCATTTTTGACTTATTTCTGGTCCGATTTTGGACAAATGTCCAACGCGGAAGTTGTAGATCTTGGTATTAGATTTTCGATGATATAAAATTAATAAAACTTGGAGATCGTATGAAAAAGTTATTCCTGAAATACTAAAGGTTATCCGAAGTGGAACATCGTACAATTTCGTATCAGAATTTCAAAGAATTTACCGATTGTCCCCAAAGTCATTTCATGAGTATATATGTGTTCGAATATAATTTATATTATGTATCACTCGTCCCATAATATAACATTATTCGAGATCACCGGATGTTATAAATTCTCCCCCTTTAAATAGGATTCGTCCTCGAATCCCTTCTGATGCTGGACTTTTTAGGCCTGACTTGGTTTGAAGGTATCTCACCTCTGCTACTTTTATCTTCCTTTACTTGCTTTCTACTATTCTGCTCAAGAACTTGATAATATGAATTTTGAGAATCTCTTACCTTGATATACTCTATTCAATTCTTGTAGATGAACGCTTAATCTTGGGAGTTCATGTCATATATCTAGCCTTCTCGTAGAGGTGTCACTCCTAATGAAAGTTATCCTTCATAAAATTCTATCTACCTCTTGTTTCATACTATATAATGCCCCAAATGGTGTAAGAGAAATACTCAAACTCTTAAAGTTTGAACTTAGATTCCCTTCGAACTAGTGCTTGCATGCTTTCTGTCTGACACTTTATGATTGTATCTACTAAATCTACTTCTTTTCTTTATGGGTCTAATACCTCTTTAGATTTCCTAAAAGATCACTTGTCTTATTATTGCATACTTAACTTGTAAGGCCCTAAACGAATTTGATGCATTCATGCTAATATGGTCATATCCACGACTGTTCCAATTGAATCTTTTATCTTCCCTTCTTATATCTCTTGCCATGATCATAATAATTTTTGAATATCACTTGGGGCTTCTGCTACTCTTCACACTTAATGTATCAATAATGTACTTTGTACTACATCCGATAACCTTCGCTTCTTTTGACTTTAAGTATTCCTCAAATTCTTCACTTCCTTTTTATAATATACTTAATACATCTCCAGTTCCACCCACTCAACCTGACCTTGGCATTTATTTCTCTTAATTTGATTGTTTAACTGTCTATTTCCTTTTCGCTAAGTTCCAACTACTTACAGGCTCCGACCTCTAAGTTCTTATATCTTTACCTTTAAATTCATTGTTAATATAAATCTGGTTATCTATCCTTTGCACCGGCTTGTTCTCTTAGCCTAAATGTACTTAAAATATCTTACTTCATCTATTCTCATTGTCTTATACTGTCAGGTGTTGCCCTCGTTTCAACAATATATGTATATCTACTTTCTTTGGTAATCTCTATGTTATACTTTAATAAGTCTGTTCATAGTCGTACTTTGTCTTGTTTCTTAACAGGGTATATATCATGTGAACTTATGAGTTATACTCGCTACCTTCCTTTTGTTGGGTTTCTAGGTTATCCCAAGATCAAATTAAGCAATGAAAACATGTGAATACATCAAAGTAAAGTTGCGGAATACTTACTTTGATCGGCTTTTGCGATGCGAAGACAACAAAAATTTCTGCTCCAAGCTTTTCCTCTTTGTTGATGAATCGGCCAAGGCCTCCATGGTGTGCTCCAAGCTCCAAGCTTTGTGAATGGATTCCATGCTCATGAATGAGTTTCCCTATTACCTTTGTAAGACTCCTTTAGTGTGCTAGCACCTTGGAAATTTTACCACAAAATTTCCCTTTGCTTCTTTTCTTGTTCTCGGCCAAGACAAGGACTTAGAGAGAAAATAGCATGGATGCCGTGAGGTGAGAGAGAGAGTGAGAAGAGTTGTGTTGGTTGTATTGATTTCAAAAATCAATTAAATGATATACAAATTTTTGGTATAAGTCATTCAATTTACCAAAAACAAATATTTGGTATTAGTCATTCCAAATGACAAATAGTGTATCAAAAGCAACACCAACTTCCATCACCATAAAGTAATAAAGTTGACTAGTTGATGTGACTTGCGGGCCCCACATGATTCAAAATCCGAGTGGGCCCGCAAACACTCCCGGGCTCGGGTTCGCTAATTTCGAATTAACGAATTTTCCGTTGCGACGTAAATAAATCAAATTTAATTAAATAATTATGCCTAGCAAAATTACTATTCACGTCGCAAGCGAATTAATTCTAAATTAACTCGTTCGCCCGAATTAAAATCCAATTTTAATTCCGCGTCGAAATCTAATTTCGTTAATATATCGAATATATTATTTTATCGATTAATTCCAATTAATCGTTCTATCTCTTTAAATAATATTTTATCCCAGATAAAATATCTCCGTAATTAATCCTAGATTAATAATGTGCGAGTCATACGTCATCGGTGAATCTTCGGGAAGCGACCCATGAGATCCCCGGATATGTTGGCAGTAAATCCGGTCGTCGGACTATCCGAACATACGTACCTAGTACTACGTTTTTACCGATTTACAAGACATGGTTGGCTTCTACAAAGCACCGTGCCTACCCAATTCTCCATAAATATTCTTAAAGGAATATGTAATCTATATCAGGCGTAGTATACGTAATATTGCGTATTGCGATCCAGTATCGGATGTCACGTGCTAGGTCTGGGGCTGGAATTGTGTCTGCCCCGTACGAAGCACATATCGGATCTCTGGTAACTAGTCTCTATAATCGGATAATCATGACCTAGTCATATTATCCCGATGACTGCAGCGTGATCATCATCTTCACTATGACTGAAGTGATACTTCCATCTTGACATCACACCCAATACACTACGATTCTCAATATACCCAGAAGAGGCGTACACAGAACCTGTTAAAGCCCTGGACGACCAAAACCAAAGTATATTGATTGTCGCAAGTATTAGCGGTGCAAGTCTTAGGTTAAGACCAAATACACCTACCCTGATTCGGGCTTCCATAGACACATAGTCATACTACCAATGGAATTCTGAGGGGTCTATCCAGAGTGAAGCTGTTTCCATACCATCGGTAAACACAACCTCCTATTACACTTGCATAAGTATCCAATACTTAAATATATGAGAACTATGCCATTATGCTCCCACAATGCGCACAAGTGCAATACTAGTCTAGTCCGCATTATCGATGTCCAATCTCGATAATACTCTCGACTAGGGATGTTTTAATGATTAAACCTTCATGGATTGATACTGTCTCATATCTTATCAATCCGGAACTAATCATATGGACTTTTATCATTTATATATCCCGATAATCTAATTACAAATGATAAAAGAGCATTTTCCTTTGTTGTCACATAGTTAATTTGTACAACAACACCATATTCTGTACAAATAGTGATTCTATGGGTCATAATTGTCCAACAATCTCCCACTTGGCCTATAGCCAATCACTCAAGTGTCATACACTTGAACTATGTACGGTTCGCTCACTTCTGCTGAGAAACTGCTTTCGTCAGCGGATTTGCAAAGTTATCATCGCTGATTTATTCGTCATCATCACATCGCCACGATGTATGATCCGAACGAATAAGATGAATAGTTGAAGTATATACTTGGATCGTTGATGAGACTAATAATTCTTTAGCATGTGTTTTAGCCTAGCTCAGCTGCTACCAGAACTATACCTAATCTGATTAGGATTATTATAGATCCAAATGGCTTCTATTGCTGCCTCAGCTGCAGCAATATTCTGCTTTTGTTGTTTATTTGGCAACAGTATCTTGCTTGGAAGATTTCCAGCTCACTGTTCCGTTATTCAAACTATATAGTATCCTTTATTACGACTTATAGTCGTTTTTTCGGTTAGGAAACTTGCAGCAGTGAATCCGTTACTTCAAGTTCTCATTCTCCAGCTTAATAAAGCATCCTTAGTTCATCAAGATACTATAACAGGTGTTTATTCACATCAATCCAGTGACTATCACTTGGATTGGCCTGATTGTGACTCTATATGCTCAAACCATATGAGACACCAGGTCACGTACACATTTTTCAATGTACGAGTTCTCGGAGAGTGCCAATAACTTTTAGATCTATCCCAGTAGATCTTTATTCCTAGAATAAAGGTTGTCTCTCCCAAGAATTCTACGGAGAATTTTCATGAAAGCCAAGCTTTCACCGATTTTATTATGGGAATGTCATTTCCAAGAAATGATATATCATCATTTTATAGGACGATTGATTTTAGTGCTCTCCCAATAATCTCCTTATATACACAAGAATCATTTTCGTTTTGAATTAAATCATATACCATTATGATTACATCAAAACGCTAGTTCCAAGAACGCAATGCTTGCTTTAATCCATAAATGGATCAAATAACTTGCAAACCTTGTTTGCTCGTTTTGGTATGACAAAACCGTCAGGATGTTGTAAACATCCTCCAAAAGGTTTTCGTTTAAGGAAAGCGATTTTGACGTTACTGCTGTCATATTTCATAAATGAAACATGCATCATTAGCAAGCATTATCCAAATGGATTTAATCATGGCAACAGGTAAAAGGTTTCGTCGTAATCGACACAATGTTGATAACTATACCTTTTCGCTACAAGCCTAGCTTAGTACGTTGGTATGTTGTCATCCATGTATGTCTTCCTTGAAGACTTATATTGTACCAATAGGCTCAATGCCTTCCGGTACATCAACTAGTGTCCAAAATTGGTTGATATACATGGAATCCATTTCGGACTTCATGGCACTTTTCCATGATAGGGAGTCGATACCTTGTATCACTTCCTCATACGTAGTCAGTTTGTCTTCCTCAATAAGATTGACATCTTTATGAGGTGAGATCAGAAACCCATACCTCCCAGGTTGTTTTATGACTCTCTCCGACTTGCGCAGTTCTTGTGTATTTGAAGATTGTGGTACAGTTTCATCCTTGATGAACTATTTGTGTTCCATTAGGACTCGGTACCTGGAACAGTATTACTCCGATTTTCATCGAGTTTTACTTTCCTCCCACTTACCACTGCATATAGGTATTCCTCTTAGGAAAACCGCATGGCGAGCAACAATTACATTGTTCTCTTATGAGTTGTATAAGTACTATACTTTGGTTTCCCTAGGATAACCTACAATTAGGCACTTATTCGATTTGGGTTTTAGTTTGGTATCATCCAAACATATGCCCAGCATACCCAAATCTACAGGAATGAGAAAACCCAGTTTCTTTCTTGTTCATATCTAATATGAAGTCTGTCTAACAGATTTTTATGGAACCTTATTCAAAATAAGTTTTGCACTGTTTAATGCGTATCCCCAGAAGGAAAATGGTAGCTCAGAGTGACTCATGATTAACCTTACTATGTCCAACAAGGTTCGGTTTCTCCGTTCGGACACACTGCTCAATTGAGGTGTTCCGGAGGAGTCCACATTGAAAGAATACTATACTCTTTCAAGTAATTGAGAAACTTAATTCTTAAGTATTTTCCACCATGGTCCAATCATGATGTTTTAATACTTTAGCCGATCTGTCTGTCTACTTCGTGTCGAAACTCTTTGAATTTATCAAAAGTTTCTGATTCGTGTTTCGAAAGAAACACATAACCATAACGCGATGCCACATCCGTAAAGGTTACGAAGTGTTCATATCCACCTCTAGCCTAGCTAGATATGGGCCCACATACGTCACTATGAACGAGGGCTAACAGATCGGTGGCACTTGTAATTTTACCAAGTAAAAGGTGTTTTAGGCACTTTGCCTAATAAACTAGATTCGTAGACTTCATTTGAATATGATCAAATCTGTCCTAGTATCCACTCTTCAAAAGTATGAATATACGAGTCTTGTTTAATGTGTCCTAGACAAAAATGCCACAAATAAGTCTCATCTGATCAAATCAGTTTGAGCTATTTGTTTGTCATGTCATACGTTTGAGATTTATTTATATTCAAAATATAAATACTGTTATTCACATCTAATGTGTTTATCTCAATATCATCTTTATAAAATGAAACACTTTAGTGTTCTAGAATATAAAGGTATATCCGCAACGAATTATACTCTGATATAGAGATAATGTTTCTAGTCAAACTAGGTACATTTTAACAATTTCCTAATTTAAGTACATACCCGAAGGGTAGTTCCTAAACTTTGGTTTCTACGGTTAAAACAGCGACTCTCATCCCGTTTTCGATTCGCAGATAAATCTCAACTGAAGTCATTGTCCTGCTAATCAGCAGATTCTGCACACTAGTACATATCTATGTACCACATCTAGTATCAAAATCCAATTTTGAAACTAATAGTGAATATGTTTATGACAAATATACTTGAAGTCGGAGCCTTGCCCCTCTTCACTTCCTTCACGTATGCCTTGTCCATACGACAGTCACGCTTCTAGTGACCCCGTTTGCCACAGTTTAGGCAGACATCTTGGGATATGTCATTTGTCTTCCAAGAAGACTGTGATGATTTTGCCTTTGCCCATTTTAGAAGCTTTGGCTCTACCTCCTAGAGCATAGCCATCAACTCTCCAAGAGTTTTTCTCTTGGTTCATAATGAACCTGCCCCAGCTTTCGGGTAGAGACTATAAGATCAAATCTTTGGTAGTCTCGGCCACGTAGGTAATGCCCAACTAACCTGGCTGATCGATGTCAGCAATCATCTGCGACACCTAGTGCTTGACAGATGTACCCTCTGACATACACGAGCTAAAGAACTTCTTTTGCAATTAGTACTTCTAAGATTTAAGAATAAATCTATGAAGATCTTTAATTTCATCATCATGGTACAAGGATCTAATCCTTAATTTTGATAACGAAATTAAAGTGTCATTGCAATAATTATAATGGATTGAGCACTAAAGTTATCATCACATGAATCTTCTAAAGATCATGTTCTATTATTTGCTCAACTCCGGGCTTAGGCCCAAGAGGTTGTTCTATCAAATAGAATAACTTCTTAGTTTCCATGACTATCCTGAGGTTATATTCCCAATTTGAAAATTAAAGCCGTTTAATGACATTTTTACCCAGGTTTATGTTTTAAACGCTAATCTTTCAGTTTATCTTGATTGCTATAGTCCAACTATCCAATCAACGATTTCAGGTACTATTGAATATAATGATTACTATAGTCTAACTATATAATCAACTATAATTTGATTGGTTAATTCAAATATATTGATTACTATAATCCAATTATATAATCAATTATAATTGAAGTAGTTTGAATACAGTCCAACTGTTTAATTTAAAACAACAATTAAATATTAGTCCAACTAATATAATAATGACGAAAAATGAAATTAGCGCGTATTGGCAAGTATCTAGACGAAATTGTAAATTTAATACTTGCCTCCCACTATTTTTCGGCGAGCCTCTAACCCTCTGTTGAGTACTCAGGAAACCTTGTTTCCTAGTGGGGTAGGATCCCGTTAAATAACACACAACCTTGACTTTGGCCAACAAATTGTATGATATTTAACTAGGTAGATCTCTAAGATCAATTGGATCTCATCCAATTCCTAGATCCAGTAGGTGGACATCCAAATCCGAAACACATATCTAATATATGTCAATATATCCAATATATTTTCCTAACATTTTTCCTCTGAATCAACAAAGCCTTGACTTTGGCACAACAAACTTAATGATTCCAGTTAAGCGAGACCCATTGACCTTGGAAAGCTTCGTAATCGATGTCGATGGACAAGAAGTGATCTTAACTTGGCCAACAAATCACAACTTGGACAAGACATGCGATATGGAACAAAGCCTTCATGATTCAAACACATCCGTGATGGACAAAGGCCTTGACTTTGGCCAACAAACCAGTGCCAATCTTAGATCTTGAGAATGAATCATTCAATGGAAGGAAAAACGCTTAATATATGTTGAGGGTTTTTCGCGTAATTGGCAACTAATTAATTATCTTTGATTAGGTCTCATCATACACCCTTAAACATGCATTCTAAAAACAAAATAAGGCGTGTAAATAAATTAATAATGATATGCATATGGATATTTAAACAACTTGTTCCTAGAACAAATTTCTCCATTTCCTCTCTCCCGCTAACACATATCTTACTTCTACCCAATTACATAACACTTCTAAGGAAACCTCATTTACATTGAGGGGAATAGGTGAGAAGAGAAATACAAAGAATCAAGAGGTAATAGGCTGGACACGCAGGTCTAATTTAATAAATTCTAAATTTATTACAACAATTTCCAAAATTGCCCTCACCCATCTAATATCCATCTGATATACATTATTCATACATCACATCCATGTATTCACACAAAGCATGTTATCAATCAATCTAATCCAATTAATTAATCTGAAATTAATGACCATCCAATGTTCAAACAACGATTTGATTTGCGCGAGTCAAACTCGTTTTAAGAATAAGTACTCAAAGTACGAATTCTTAAATTATATCAAACTACAATATTAAATCCAATTTAATTTGTATTCAATACTAATTCTTTATTTAATTCCAAATTAAATAATTACACTTTATTAATGAGCCTTTTTCGACTTAGATTCTAAATCTAATCTTTACGGGTCTCAAAGCCCAATTAACATCCAATGTCAATTTAATTAAAGTCCAATGGGCTTTTAATTAATTTATAAGGCATGAGCTTTGGCAACTAAAGCCCAATAAGGAATCACCCTTTGCCAAAATTCAATTTAGACCCATTAGGCCCAATTAAAATTTTAAAGGTCCATTATATTATATTTGGACTTTATGGATATGGTTTTAGGCCCAATTGGATCCAACCAATTAACCTAAACCAAACTTGGTCCAACCAAGCCCATTAAGCCCAAATACAACTTTAAAAGCCCAATTCCAAATTTAGCCCAACTAATTAAATTACAAAATTCCAAATTTCACAATTTAATTAACTAAAGTACTTTAGCCATAATTAATTAGTCAAATTAACATTTCCAAAATACCAATTACACTAATTAATCATGCTAATCATCATCAACACATGTCCAACATTATTGAATAAAAAATCAACACATTTCCATGCTAATTGGTCACGGAAATTTGGGGTTTTTCAAAATCGATTTCGATTTCAATCCAATTAAATCCTAAATCAATTTATCCCAAGTCTTTCAACTCATCCAATGATCAAAAAACAAAATTACCATGACATTTAGGGCATCACAACTTTCGGCCAAGCCTCAAATTTGGGGAAAAATTAATCCAATTCAATTTTCATCAAATTGGTCATGCATAACACTATGTTATCATCATTCAAGCATACTCAATCAATCAATTTCATCAAATCATGCTCAAATCAATTTTACCCAAATCTTACCCTAAATCAAATTTCATGCTTAATCAAGGCTCTGATACCATTGTTGGGTTTCTAGGTTATCCCGAGATCAAATTAAGCAATGAAAACATGTGAATACATCAAATTAAAGTTACGGAATACTCACTTTGATAGGTTTTTGCTCATGAATGAGTTTCCCTATCACCTTTGTAAGACTCCTTTAGTGTGCTAGCACCTTGGAAATTTTGCCACAAAATTTCCCTTTGCTTCTTCTTGTTCTCGGCCAAGCCAAGAACTTAGAGATAAAATGGCATGAATGCCGTGAGGTGAGAGAGAGAGTGAGAAGAGTTGTGTTGGTTGTATTGATTTCAAAAATCAATTAAATGATATACCAAATTTTGGTATAAGTCATTCAATTTACCAAAACCAAATATTTGGTATTAGTCATTCCAAATGACAAATAGTGTATCAAAAGCAACCACTAACTTTCATCACCATAAAGTAATAAAGTTGACTAGTTGATGTGACTTATGGGCCCCACTTGATTCAAAATCCGAGTGGGCCCGCAAACACTCCCGGGATCGGGTTCGCTAATTCCGAATTAACGAATTTTCCATTGCGACGTAATTAAATCAAATTTAATTAAATAATTATGCCTAGTAAAATTACTATTCACGTCGCTAGCGAATTATTTCTAAATTAACTCGTTCGCCCGAATTAAAATCCAATTTTAATTCCGTGTCGAAATCTAATTTCGTTTAATATATCGAATATATTATTTTATCAATTAATTCCAAATTAATCGTTCTCTCTATTTAAATAATATTTTATCCCAGATAAAATATCTCCGTAATTAATCCTAGATTAATTCTCTCTATCTAGTAATTAATCCCAGATTAATAATGTGCGAGTCATACGTCATCGGTGAATCTTCGAGAAGCGACCCATGAGATCCCCAGATATGTTGGCGGTAAATCCGATCGTCGGACTATCCGAACACGTACGTACCTAGTACTACGTTTTTACCGATTTACAAGACATGGTTGGCTTCTAGCAGAGCACCGTGCCTACCCAATTCTCCAGAAATATTCTTAAAGGAATATGTAATCTATATCAGGCGTAATATACGTAGTATTGCGTATTGCAATCCAGTATCAGATGTCACGTGTTAGGCCTGGGGCTGGAATTGTGTCTACCCCGTACGAAGCACATATCAGATCTCTGGTAACTAGTCTATATAATCGGATAATCATGACCTAGTCATATTATCCCGATGACTGCAGTACTAAAGAGAACTAGTTCCATATCCTGCGTGATCATCATCTTCACTATGACTGAAGTGATACTTCCATCTTGACATCACACCCAATACACTACGATTCTCAATATACCCATAAGAGGCGTACACAGAACCTATTAAAACCCTGGACGACCAAAACCAAAGTATATTGATTGTCGCAAGTATTAGCGGTGCAAGTCTCAGTTAATACACCTACCCTGATTCGGACTTCCATAGACACATAGTCATACTACTAATGGAATTCCGAGGGGTCTATCCAGAGCGAAGCTGTTTCCGTACCATCGGTAAACACAACCTCCTATTACACTTGCATAAGTATCCAATACTTAAATATATGAGAATTATGCCATTATGCTCCCACAACGCGCACAAGTGTAATACTAGTCTATTCCGCATTATCGATGTCCGATCTCGATAATACTCCGACTAGAGATGTTTTAATGATTAAACCTTCATGGATTGATACTGTCTCATATCTTATCAATCCGGAACTAATCATATGGACTTTTATCATTTATATATCCCGGTAATCTAATTACAAATGATAAAAGAGCAATTTCCTTTGTCACATAGTTAATTTGTACAACAACACCATGTTCTGTACAAATAGTGATGCTATGGGTCATAATTGTCCAACACATTTCGTTTTTTATCTAATAGAATTCCAATATTATTTCGACGCTTTGAAAACTTTCTATTCTGTTGTACTACTGAACTTAACCATTAGAAGTCTATTTTAGCATTTATGCAACCCTGTCATTATTTATCTAGTGTCTTTTCTACTATTGTCTTATCTCGATAGTTCCACCTCCAAATATTTTTCTCGATGTCCTATACGTTTACTTTCCTGCTCTAATCTATACCTGGAACTTCTGTGGTCTATGTCTATGTCTTCTTATCCAAAAAATATCTTTTTTTATATATCTTTAGTTATGTCTAACGTTGGTTCTTTTGTATTCTCGTCGTTGCTTGACTACTACTTTCTCTCTTCATCGTTTCATCTAGACAGCTTCTCTCCCAAATCATTTACATAGTGTTATTTTCCACTTTTATTCTACTTTTGTACTATATCTGAAGGTTTTATGTTTTAGTCTCATTCTACTTACACATTCACTTGTTTCTAGAAGTGTCTTGAGGCGAACATCAAAATCATTCTTTGCTGTTATTTTCAAACGAGGGTTAAGAGTGTGGGGTTTGGTCCTTAAACCTTTCTAGTTATAGTGATCTCACTAGCTACATGTGTTGTAGTTTCATGTACTGGTCATCTATAAGTCTAGGACTCCCATGATTACATATATGGTATTGGTTCCCACACTAAGGTACTTTTGCTATGGACGATCTGAATTTTCTGCTTCAACTTCACTCCTGATCCGTTTTCCGACAATCGATCATACTACCTCTTATTATAAACCTCATATAGAGTCATGCACTCTAAAAACTCTATCATGTTGCCTCTGTACTACTTCTTACTAGTCCATATTGCTTAACTGTCTTAAGTCGTTACCCTCTCTCAGAGTTCTACTATATTCTCTATGTTATTCCTCCTTACGAAGTTTATCCTGTTACTTAAGTTTCCTTCTTATCTCAATTCCTTGAACTCCTTACGTCATTACTCCCCTGGAAACTCCATCAACTTCGATTGCTTAGGACATCTCCATTAAATCTTTTAGTTCAAGTACTATTCTCCTACAATATAGACTAGTAAGAAGTCCTACATTGAAGACGGCCAAATTCTTTGGCCACATATTTATTGTCCTGCATTTATTTCGCATCATTAGCCTTTTATTATTTCACATTATTAGCCTTTTATTATTTCTCATTTAATTTCCATTTATTGTTATTTTATTATTCCGTATTTACTTATTTAATATGTTCATGAGATTGTGTGCTTGCCGTTATGTCGATTTACTTTTATGCATGCAAACTTAGACATAGGTTCTACTTTTATGCATGCAAACTTAGACTTAGGTTGTATGCAAAGTTAGATATAGGTTATTCTGGCGTATGTATGATGTGTAGATTCGGTTATGTTATCGCATAAATCTGTTCATTACAAGTGGCATAAGTAAGGGACCATTCTGAACCCAACGGTTTGAGGTCTTCACTTGCGAGGGGTGAGTGCAGCCTTAAATCATTTTCCCAGTTCACACTGGGTGGCGACTCCATTTTATTTCTCCGGTTTAGTTCCCCTGTGGGCTATTCTGTACTCCTGACTAGGCCGCGAGCCTAGAACAGCGTCGCCGATTTCTGTGTCCTACAGGGGGCTAGGGGATCCACTTTTAATATTTCAAATTTAGAAATCTCACTTTTTATAATATATAAATTATCATTATTACCCAGTTAATTTATTTCAGGAATTAATTATGCCAAAACATATAAAACCACCCATAAAGGCGGTGATAACATTTGTCTATAACAAGTCCAGTTAGGTACTCAATTATGCCAAATAAATAAAACCAGCCATAAAGACGGTAACAAAGTTTCTCAATAATTAATTCATATTTAAATTATTTATTCATATTACAATTTATATATTATAATATAAATAATATTAATTTATATTCTAATATTAAGAGTTTCACCCTTTATCCCATTATGATGAAATTAGCTACTCATAATTTGAAGAAAAATATGCTTAATTTTATTACCGAAAGAAAAAGAAATTACAAGAAAGAAAATAAAACACACAAGACATTCTCTCTCAAATTCTACAAGAGAACTTTTGAAAGAAAGCATGAAGAAAATTAGAGGTGAGCACCTTTATTTATAGTAGAAGTGCTCATCTCTCAATAATTAATTACAACTTTCCAAATTAAATATAAACAATAAATTTTTACTAATTATTTTTTCTTTTTTATTTTTTTATTTTTTTGTTGATAAATTTGAAAACATTTATCATAATCCACCTAAAGGTGGATTGTGACATTTCAACTTTTATCTTTTTTTTTTTATTTTTTTTTTAATTTTATACTTTATTTTCTAATAATTAAAATTACATGTGTAGGCACTGCATTTTTGCATGTAAGTCCCGATGATGAGTCTCATTTGGAGACACTACCTCTTAAGTCACGGAAGTCGCGGGAAACGAATGTCGGAAGGGAAAATTCAGAATAAGTATGTCATCAGATTCAATTCACATGTTCATTGCTTTCGTTCGTGCTGCGTTCGTGAACACGTTCGAACGTCAAGCAGATTACGGGCGTTCGTGAAGCGTTCGAATCGGTGTTCGAACGGTGTCAGTACTTCTGGTTTTGCTGCTAGCCTCATGCCCAAGCCCAATTAGCCCACCAAAGCCCATCCAAAATAATTAAAATATTTAAAACACATGTCACAAATTAAAATAAGATCCTTCCTAAATTGAATAAATCACATCCCAAATAAAATCTAATAAAAGAAATCACATACCTAAATAAATAAAATCAAGTAAACTTATTCCCAATCTAGCCAAATCTTGTCCCTAATTAAAAAAATGTTTTCCTTATGAAATACTAATTAAAAAATTCACATTCATTAACAAATCTCATTCCTTTTCAAACCTTAGAAACCCTAGCCTTTGCCTATAAAAAGAAGCCTAAACCAACCTTTCACACCATAGCTCATTCACACAAGAAATTCCTAGCATTGACGCATAACACAAGCCATAAGCAACAAAGAATTTTCTTCTCCTTCCTCACTCTCTACAGCAGAAAATCACCCTTAGAATAACCCCTACATCCACCGAAAAACAGCAGCCCAAATACCTTAAAACAGTAGCCTAAATCACCAAAAACAGTGAACAAAAACTGCACTTTAAACCCCTTAAGATTACTGCACAAAACAGCAGCCCCTAATCCCTCAAGAAACCACAAAACAGCCCCCCTAATCAACAAAAACAGTGACTAAAATTAAACAGCAAAAACAGCAGTGAAACGGAGTAAAGACAGCGGTCCAAACAACGAAACAGTGAAAGGAAGCAGTGGACCAATGAACCGGAGGGGTTGCAGGGCGCTAACCCTTTCGATGATCGTGTACCGTACGTCCGAGAGGCGATTTAAAAGGTTAGACCTGAGGGCACTTCTATTATTCATTTTTATTCATCTCTTAATTGTTTTATTTATTTTCTTCACATGAGAGTCGCTTGTGGATATGTGTTATGACCCTTGAATGAATGTGAAATGTGTCATCTCTTGCGGTATATAGGATGCAAAACCCAGACGTAAATTTCGTAGCCCAATCCGAATGGACGGTAGTACGGTCTGTACTTGGGATACAACTCCACGTACCGCTTGAGCAAACGACATATATCTCGCTTCATTTTATCTTGATTGTTTATTATCCGCATTTTATATTTCGCCCTTTTACTTTCTGCAAGTTATTTTTTTGTGTATTGATGATGTAGTGCGCATGGGCTTAGTATGTTGGTCTAAAGGTTCTGTATTTGAGGGAAGAAAAGTCCAAAAGGCTACCTTTACGCAAATACTTTGCCGCGCCGGACGAAGTATGTTTGGTTGAACGTGAGATATGTTCAATCGAGTATACGAAGTCCTATATTGTTGTCGTCATTTTATATGCATTGTAATGTAATGTGCATGGGCTAACTAGGGTGGATTAAAGGTCCTCTATTCGAGGGAAAATGCCTAAAGGGCTACCTTTACCACGATGTTTTGCCGCGCCGGATGAAGTATGTTTGATTGAATGTGAGATATGTTTAATCGGACATATGGAGTTCCACATCGTTGCTTTATTTACGCATGCATTACATTCTTGTGCACATGGGCTAACTAGGGTGGATTCAAGGTCCTCTATTCGAGGGAAAATGCCTAAAGGCTACCTTTACCACGATGTTTTGTCGCGCCGAACGAGGTAAATCCGATTGAATGAGAATGAGTTCAATCGGGCACATTGGGTCCTACATTGTGGATTTGTTTATCTATGTATGTGTTGTGTCGTCTATCATGCATCAGGTCTGGTCCCGTTCGAACGCGTTCTTAAATGCTATACGAACGCGAACCTTCTGTTTACCGTTCGAACGCGTTTACGAACGCTACTCGAACGCACATGAGTTTTCTTTAATTTATCATACATCAGGTCTTGTCCCGTTCGAACGCGTTCTCGAACGCTATACGAACGCGAACCTTTTTGTTTCCCGTTCGAGAACGCATTTACAAACGCTACTTGAACGCGTATGCATTTTGTTTCATCAGGTCTTGCCCCGTTTGAACGTGTTCTCAAACGCTATACGAACGCGGACCTTCTATTTACTGTTCGAACGTGTTTACGAACGCTACTCAAATGTGCATGCGTTTTGTTTCATCAGGTCTTGTCCCGTTCGAACTCGTTCTCAAACGCTATACGAACGCGAACCTTCTGTTTACCGTTCGAACGTGTTTTCAAATGCTACACGAACACACATACACTGAACTGAGTCATTTTCTTCACATTTCATGCATGATTGCTTCTTGGGTGATTTTCTTGCATTATGTAATTAACCATGCCATTCCATTATTGACACTTTTCCTGTTATCATCCATTTGTATTTCTGCATTCATCTATTTGATGTGTTCACAAGATTATGTTCAAGCATGATTAGGTCGTTAGGATGTTACTTATTTCTCAAGCATGATTTAGCCATTAGTATGTTATTCCTCTATGCATGATATTGTTATCTCCTTTCGCAATAGGTGTTTCTTTATGTTTATGTTTAGGTTGTTATTTATTTTTCATGTTTGATGATTCAACATGTTCATGAGATTTTTGTGTGATATCGTATGTTTTTCGTTATGATGATTACTTTCATGCATGTGAACTTAGAAGTAGAATATTCTTGGAAATATGTTGCTTAGGCTTGGTTAAATTATTGCACAATTCATACCATTACAAGTGGCATAAGTAAGGGACCATTCCGAACCCAACGGTTTGAGGTCTTCCCTTGCGAGGGGTGAGTGCGGCCTTAAATTATTTTCCCGAATCACACCAGGTGGAGACTCCATCTTATTTCTCCGGTTTAGTTCCCCGTGAGCTATTCCGTACTCCCAACTAGGCCACGAGCCTAGAACAGCGTCGTCCAACATCTGTGTCCTACAGTCTGGCGACTCCACTGAGGATAGAGAATTGGCCCCGAAATAATGCCTTGTAATGATTATGATTTGTGCTTTAATTAACCGTGTTTACCGTGGATTGAAAAGGGTTTAATCAGAGGCACTTTTAAGGCTAGGTAATGGTTTGGTGTCTTCCCTCATTCACTACCTTTCTATAAGGAAAAGCTGCGAAGGCACCTAGATAATCATGTACTTGTAGCCTAATGTGATGGACTAATTTGGAGGACTCGTTGTTTATTCCTGTCACCAAGCGATAAGAGCCTAAGAGGCTTGGGTTTTTAAGAGAGTTCGCTCCGCCCTCCCTCTGGGGAATCTACAACGGGAAATCCATTTGACATTCAGTCACACACCATAACTCGTTGGCACGTACTGTAAGGTATAAAAAATTTGCGCTCACTTGGTCGCTCGAACCCTTGAGTGGGGAGACCTACTTGTGGGCAATCCTTCGCTAGCGAGAGTCTTTGTCTACACTCCCGCAAACCCACACGTAGACCAGAGTTATATGACCTATAGCAACTATTTCCTTGTGCTTGTGGACCATCCTCATTTGGATGCAGTTGGACTTCTTGTCAGAAATGCGAACTTGTTAGGCCATTTAAACTGGGACGAGTTCGTATTCTATGACAATTGGGCCAAAAGCTTCTGAAATATCGATGGGCCGCTCTGTAGAAATTATTGCTTTATGCTTGAATTATCTCTTTATGCTTGGGACCATCATCATTTTGATGCAGTTGGACCTTTTGTCAGAAATGCGAACTGGTTGGGCCATTTAAACTGGGACGAGTTCGTATCCTATGATAATTGGGCCAAAAGTTTCTGAAATTCCGATGGGCTACCCTGTGTTTGGGCTCTTTATCATTTGAAGTTGTTTAACCACATTATTGCAAATGTGTAAACCTGTTGGGCCTTTTCAACTGGGACAAGTTTGCACCTTGCAATAATATGATTGAAGCTTTAAAATGACAATGGGCCGGATTATATGTTCCACACATCGCACGTATCTCATGCATCTCATGCATACACACATCATGTTAACTCTCTTGTGTCTTAAGAGCCATCATAGATATCTGTTGGGTTAGGGAAAAGGGAAGACTTGTTAAAAGGACAATAGCAAACATGAGCGAATCAGAGAATGAAACATCATGTATGGATCATTTGGAAACCAATCTCACCAAGGTTACTGAACAGTTGCAAGCCTTGACTGCTGCTATAGCCAATATGGATGTGCCCCGTGCTGAGGGAAACTTTGAGAATGAGAGGTGTGAAGACCCTCCGACTAGATTGAATGATGATATTCCGGGTTTTGATGATGATATAGCCGAATATGCTGCGGGGAAAGTGGCAGGGTCTCAAGCTGAATTACAGAAGCTCCGAGATCAGGTAGAATTAGTTACCCGCAAAATGAGGGGTAAACATGAAGATTTCTATATTAAGAGGCAATGACCTTTGAAGAACAACTTTCGGCTCAGTTCAAGATGGCTGATATGGCCAAGTTCAACGGGAATGGGGATCCGAGGGTCCATCTCCGACAGTATGTTTCAGTTATGAGTTCAGTGGGCCTGTCACAGTGCCAAGTTCAGAAGATGTTCGGGATGTCGCTTGAGGGGGCACATGTAGTGTGGTACCATAGCCTTGAGAGAAAGGTTAAGGAAGATTGGAGGGAACTGGCAGAAGCTTTTCTGAAACAGTATGTTATAGATTTGGAGATCGACTTGTCGCTCCGCGACTTGGAGAATACCAAGCAGAAACCGGAGGAAAGTTTCAAGGAGTATGTAGACCGCAGGAGAAGCCAGCTTCTAAAGATGCAGACTCGGCCCTCAGAGAAGAACCAAATCAAAATGATCATCAAGGGCACCAAGCCCTCCATTTATGGAAAGTTGAGAAGGATGACCTCCATGATTGCAGATTTCCGACAGCTGAGGGAGACTGTCAAAGACATCGAAGAAGAAGAAGCGGAGAATAGAAAGTTCTATGGCCATAATAGAAGGACTTTTGGGGGACATTCTGAGACCAAGCCCGCTACTGCCGAGGTTACTGCCATCAGGAACCGGCATTTCTCTAACCTGGGGAAGCCTTTATCTAAGGTGCTTGAGAAGCTGAAGGCGCAAGGACTCCTAAAACCCTTAGAGCCTAAACCACTTCCAGATCATATACCACCCAACCTTGACCTAAGCATGTATTGCCACTTCCATCAGAGGAGAGGCAACGAAACTGATAACTGCACCCGCCTTAGGCATGAAATCCAAAACCTCATTGATGCCAATAAAATACCCGATCTTGAGAAAGAACAACCCAACACACACCGAAATCCTCTACCAAACTATCACTTCGTCCCACCGCCTACCTACATGATCAACTCCGGCCTAACCGAAAGCTTTGTCCTCTGAACTCTCAACCACCCAGTTTCTTCCATAGGGATATGGAACGACAGCAGTGGAGAACCATAGGCCGATGGAGAAGGCAATGCTGCGAATGATGAAGTTATTCCTCCTAGTTTATTCGATCTTGCATTTTTAATAAAGACATTGATTTTGTCTAATTGATTGATGATAATAAAGACGTTCATTTCACTTACTTGCCTGAGTCTCTTCCTTTCAACCTGCAACATGAGTATATTTGGCAATAACATTCAACTCTGGTACTATGATACTCAGTGATGTTTAGAAACATGAGGAATCCTCGGAAGAATCAAGCAGAAAAGACAGGATAGCCATTCAGAAATTGGGAAACGAGGCAGTGAGACTGTCAGATTTAGAAGGGAATGAGTTCACCGAGCCGATCAATGTAGACATAGTGAAACAATACTTTGCTTGAGGAAGAGAAGACCGAGCAGTCACCAAGGAAATTGGCGGAAGACCTAACACAACGAGATAGGAAACTCATTCATGCATACATGCATACACGTAACGTATTTTGCATTCCTTTTTGTATTTGTTTTGTTTTGTATTCACATGTTTAAACGAAGAAAAAGAGAAAGCGTCAAATGCAAGCCAATCAGAAGCATCAATAGTACAGTACATCAGTTTCAGGAATGAATCAGTATCAGTTTTAGGGGCGAGGCCCACATCAGCATCAGTTTGGGGATGAGTCCCAGGGCCGAGGCCCACATCAGTTTCAATTTTGGGGATGAGTCCCAAGGCCGAGGCCTGCATCAGTATCAGTCTGGGGGCGAGGCCCACATCGGTATCAGTCTGGGGCGAGGCCCACATCGGTATCAGTCTGGGGTCGAGGCCCACATCAGTATCAGTTTAGGGGCGAGGCCCACATCCGTATCAATTTGGGGGCGAGGCCCACATAGTATCAGTTCGAGGGTTGAGGCCCACATCAGTGTCAGTTAAGAGGCGAGGCCCACATCGGTATGAGTCTGGGGTCGAGGCCCGTATCAGTATCAGTCTGGGGGCGAGGCCCACATCGGTATCAGTCTAGGGGCGAGGCCCACATCGGTATCAGTCTGGGGCGAGGCCCACACCCACATCAGTATCCGTCTGGGGGGAGGCCCACATCAGCATTGTCAGTATTAGTTTTGGGGATAAGTCTCAGGGTCGTGACCCACATCATCAGCAGTTTTAGGGATGCGTCCCAGAGTCGTGACCCACATTGTCAATGTCATTGGGATGCGTCCCAGGGTCGAGCCCCCGTTGCCGGTTTCAGTTATCGGGATGCGTCCCAAGGTCAAGGCCCCATGTATCATCAGTTTTAGGATGCATCTCAGGGTCGTGACCCATATTGTCAGCGGTATTGGGATGTGTCCCAGGGTCGAGGCCCCCGTTGTCCGTTACAGTTATTGGGTTGCGTCCCAGGGTCGTGGACCCACTTATCAGCAATTGTAGTTTCGGGGTGCGTCCCGAGGTCGAGGCCCACACATCATCAGAACGTCGAAAATGGCACTCCGAAAATGGAGCACGGTTCGGAAATAGACCAAGGAAGTCCTAACCCATCGTAATAGGAAACATATCCATGCATACATACATATCACATACATGTAATTTTTGTTTTATATTCGCAGGTCTGTAGCGGCAAAAACCATCTCATCAAGTAACGGTTCAAAAATGAGCCACACTCTCGCATAACACGGTTCGAAAATGGACCACAACAGATGCCGAAAATGGCACTCCAAAATGGAGCACACACAACAGATGCCGAAAATGGCGCTCCAAAATGGAGCACACACAACAGATGCCGAAAATGGCGCTCCAAAATGGAGCACACACAGCAGATGCCGAAAATGGCACTCCAAAATGGAGCACACACGGCAGATGCCGAAAATGGCGCTCTAAAATGGAGCACACACTGCAGATGCCGAAAATGGTGCTCTAAAATAGAGCACACACGACAGATGCCGAAAATGGCACTCCAAAAATGGAGCACAGTTCGAAAATGGACCACCAAATCAACTCAACTCAAAGCAACATGCAAGTCAAGTGGCAGCTGGCGAGCCAGGTAAGTAAAAATGCATTGCATAAATTTGATAGTATTTTCATTGTCACACACTGCACAACTCCCATCAAAGTTGGGGCAACTGTAGGCACTGCATTTTTGCATGTAAGTCCTGATGATGAGTCTTATTTGGAGACACTACCTCTTAAGTCACGGAAGTCGTGGGAAACGAATTTCGGAATGGAAAATTCAGAATAAGTATGTCATCGGATTCAATTCACATGTTCAATGCTTTCATTCGTGCTGCGTTCGTGAACACGTTCGAACGTCAAGCAGATTGCGAGCGTTCGTGCAGCGTTTGAATCGGCGTTCGACCAGTGTCGGTACTTCTGGTTTTGCTGCTAGCCTCACGCCCAAGCCCAATTAGCCCACCAAAGCCCATCAAAAACAATTAAAATATTTAAAACACATGTCACAAATTAAAATAATATCCTTCCTGAAGTGAATAAATCACATCCCAAATCAAATCCAATAAAAGAAATCACATACCTAAATAAATAAAATCAAGTAAACCTATTCCCAATCTAGCCAAATCTTGTCCCTAATTAAAAAGATGTTTTCCTTATGAAATACTAATTAAAAGATATCACCTTCATTAACAAATCTCATTCCTTTTCAAACCTTAGAAACCATAGCATTTGCCTATAAAAAGAAGCATAAACCAACCTTTCACACCCTAGCTCATTCATATAAGAAATTCCTAGCATTGACGCATAACACAAGCGATAAGCAACAAAAAATTTTCTTCTCCTTCCTCACTTTCTATAGCTGAAAATCACCCTTAGAATAACCCCTACATCCACCGAAAAATAGCAGCCCAAATACTTTAAAACAATAGCCTAGATCACCAAAAACAGAGAACAAAAACTGCACTTTAAAACCCTTAAGATTACTGCACAAAACAGCAGCCCCTAATCCCTCCAGAAACCACAAAACAGCCCCCCTAATCAACAAAAATAGTGACTAAAATAAAACAGTAAAAACAACAGTGAAACAGATTAAAGACAGCGGTCCAAACAATGAAACAGTGAAAGGAAGCAGTGGACCTGTGAACCGGAGGAGTTGCGGGGCGCTAACCCTTTCGACGATCGTGTACCGTACGTCTGAGAGGCTATTTAAAAGGTTAGACCTGATGAAACTTCTATTATTCATTTTTATTAATCTCTTACATGTTTTATTTATTTTCTTCACATGAGAGTCGCTTGTGGATGTGTGTTGTGACCCTTGAATGAATGGGAAATGTGTCGTCTCTTGCGGTATATAGGATGGAAACCCAGACGTAAATTCCATAGCCCAATCCGAATGGACGGTAGTGCGGTCTGTACTTGGGATACAACTCCACGTACCGCTTTAGCAAACGACATATATCTCGCTTCATTTTATCTTGATTGTTTATTATCCGCATTTTATATTTCGCATTTGTACTTTCTTCAAGTTATTTGTTTGTGTATTGATGATGTAGTGCGCATGGGCTTAGTATGTTGGTCTAAAGGTTCTCTATTTGAGGAAAGAAAAGTCCAAAAGGCTACCTTTACGCCAATACTTTGCCGCGCTGGACGGAGTATGTTTGGTTGAACGTGTGATATGTTCAATCGAGTATACGAAGTCCTACATTGTTGTCGTCATTTTATATGCATTGTAATATAATGCGCATGGGCTAACTATGGTGGATTAAAGGTCATATATTCGAGGGAAAATGCCTAAAAGGCTACCTTTACCATGATGTTTTGCCGCGCCGGATGAAGTATGTTTGATTGAATGTAAGATATGTTTAATCGGACATATGGAGTTCCACATCGTTGCTTTATTTACGCATGTATTGCATTCTTGTGCGCATGGGCTAACTAGGGTGGATTCAAGGTCCTCTATTCGAAGGAAAATGCCTAAAGGCTACATTTACAACGATGTTTTGCCGCGCCGGACGGGGTACATCCGATTGAATGGGAATGAGTTCAATCGGGCACATGGGGTCCTACATTGTGGATTTACTTATCTATGTATGTGATGCGTCGTCTATCATGCATCAGGTCTGGTCCCGTTCGAACACATTCTTAAACGCTATACGAACGCAAACCTTCTGTTTACCGTTCGAATGCGTTTACGAACGCTACTCGAATGTGCATGAGTTTTCTTTATTTTATCATGCATCAGGTCTTGTCTCGTTCGAACGCGTTCTCGAACGCTATACAAACGCGAACCTTTTGTTTCCCGTTCGAACACATTTACGAACGCTACTCGAACGCGCATGCATTTTGTTTCATCAGGTCTTGCCCCGTTTGAACGCGTTCTCAAACGCTATACGAACGCGAACCTTCTGTTTACTGTTCGAACGCGTTTACGAACGCTACTCGAACGCGCATGCGTTTTATTTCATCAGGTCTTGTCCCGTTCGAACTCGTTCTCAAACGCTATACGAACGCGAACCTTCTGTTTACCATTCGAACGTGTTTTCAAACGCTACACGAACACACATACACTGAACTGAGTCTTTTTCTTCACATTTCATGCATGATTGCTTCTTGGGTGATTTCTCTTGCATTATGTAATTAACCATGCCATTCCATTATTGACACTTTTGCTGTTATCATCCATTTGTATTTCCGCATTCATCTATTTGATGTGTTCGCAAGATTGTGTTCAAGCATGATTAGGTCGTTAGGATGTTACTTGTTTCTCAAGCATGATTTAGCCATTAGTATGTTATTCCTCTATGCATGATCTTGTTATCTCCTTTCGCAATAGGTGTTTCTTTATGTTTATGTTTAGGTTGTTATTTATTTTTCATGTTTGATGATTCAACATGTTCATGAGATTTTTGTATGATATCGTATGTTTGTCGTTATGATGATTACTTTCATGCATGTGAACTTAGAAGTAGAATATTCTTGGAAATATGTTGCTTAGGCTTGGTTAAATTATTGCACAAATAATATCATTACAAGTGGCATAAGTAAGGGACCATTTCGAACCCAACGGTTTGAGGTCTTCCCTTGCGAGGGGTGAGTGCGGCCCTAAATCATTTTCCTGATTCACACCGGGTGGTGACTCCATGTTATTTCTCCGGTTTAGTTCCCCGCGAGCTATTCCGTACTCCCAACTAGGTCGTGAGCCTAGAACAGCGTCGTCCAACATCTGTGTCCTACAACATGCAACACACATTATCATATTCACCGATTTCGACCTTGAAAACCTCAGAATTAGAAATTCTTGTAAAGAAAAAGTTATAGTTTTTTTTAGTTTTATTTCATTTGGAACTGGAATCGTCCCAATCTGATAACGGAGTAAAACATTATGGCCAAATTATGAGGATTGCGCAAAGTTGGAATTTCCAAAATTGTTCATCGTTAGAACGCCCTTTCAATTTTCCGGCCTCCAAAATCCAAATGTCCAGTCCATTTTTCTAGGTATGTATCCAAAGTATTATTTCACCTACATAAGAATAACTATCACAATAAAAATATATAAAACATAAATTTAATTATTATTTTACAAATATGCTAAATTAACGGGATTATGAAACTACAAATGTAAAATGATTAATATTTATTTTAATAAATGTGCATTTTTAGTGTTCATCAACAACCACTCTTCGGGTTAGTCCATACATTTCTTTTGAAATAGGAGAATTAGGAAAATAATTTTCACGTTTTTTCGCAGACTTTTGCTTAAACTCTAATTCTTGACATTTTTAGAGATTTGATAAATTATATTTTTGAGAAGTATTATTTTCCTTACAAATATGTTTAAATTGTATAACATGTCTGATGCTCGAGCTAAATTAGTTTACGGACCCCTTTCTAAGGTTCGGCCCGTTCTATGGAGGGGGTCGTGACAAATTTGGTATCAAAGCAGAGGTTTTAGATTCTCTAGACACATTGCATTATATGTAAGTAGACATGCACACAGCTCGGCTTTGGCCAAACCATAATTGAATAGTAGACCTACGATTTGGTTGCGATTTCGGCCAAAGTCGAACCGCAACTGTAACCTTAAACCAAATCGATAATGGCTACAGTCAGCCTCGAGTTTCTGATGGTATATAGGATGAAAACCTGAACGTAGATTCCATAGCTGAATCGAATGGACGATATTATGGTTTGAACTCGAGATACGACTCCAAGTACCACCACGAAATCGATGCACATGATTTTACTTCGCAATTTATGATTGCTATTTGATTCGTTGTTATGCTACTAATTTTTTTCTTCCATTGGCTATTGCCTCATTACTATAACATTGAATCTGTAATTATTGGTGTGTATGAGCCTGAGTTTTTGATTATGCTCAAGTCCGGCCAGACTTCCTGCAAGTTCAGTCGGACACACTTAATTATGACCAGCCATATAATTAAATCAGGCCAAAACTCTGCGAGTCCAGGCTAGTAAAACTTGCCTCAATATGCACCGAATTTGTTCTGCTTTATCCATTGATTACTATAAGACATGTATTTCCTTAGGTTATAATATTATCTATTGTTTGTGTGGTTATATGTAATATAAATTATTCTTGTGTGATTTATGCATTATAAGACATGTGGAATCTCCTTTGAGTCTGGATATTATACTGGCATCAGTAAGAGACTATTCTAAGCCCAAATGGGTTTAAGGTGGGACCTTGCGAGGGGTGTAGTGCGGCACTAAATCATTCCCAGTATCATATACTATACAGCGACTCCTTTATTCTATGGTTAGTCCCCTATGAGCTAATCTGTCTCTAAGAGCTGCAAGCTCAACAGTGTCATGGTTTTCGACGTCATAGGCATAGCAATAAATCTCGCTACGCTCCTAGAGAGGTCATATCAGTATACACTATAATAGAGGAAAGATATATTTCGAATGTTAGCAGTTTGGATATTTTTCCAAATATTACCCCACTGGTGATGGGCCTCGAGGAGCTGAGCTAGCAACAAGACGTGGTAGAGGGACATGTTAAAGTGGTAGCCGTGGTGAGGCTTGTGTTTCACATAGAATAGAGACAGAGGGACTTCGAGTGGAGCATATGGTGATAGAGGACATACATATTAAACATATAATGCACCCGATACTGATAGAGGACGAGTCTTCTCATGACAAAACATGAGGTAAAATATGGTGGTGATGATGTATCTATTGGGGTTGGTGCTCATAGCGCTAATTCCCGGTTGTATTTCTTTGAGATTACTACTGTAAAACGTTTTATTATGAATAATACAAGCAGTTTCTGTAATATAATATATCTTTTAATGTGGTAAAGACGTAATAGACCTTAGGATGATTAGTCATGATGCTGTTGCAAAAGCGTCGCAACTGACATTGAGTTGTATCATGACGTTGTCATTCTTAGACTGTTCATGGTCAAGGTTTACACTACTTGGTCAGTAAAGTAAACCCGTTGAGACCGGTACATGTAGTATACTGAATATATGATTCCAATGGTTTCTCAATGAACCATGAGTCTTGGGGACTCGTATAGACGTGTAGGTGTTTATAGCGGATAGACAATGAACGAATCACCGAAGATTCTTAATGAATGGTACACCAACGTCAATAAGAATCTTCTCGGGTTGAGTAGCATTTGTGATTCTTCGACTTGAGATACCACTGTGGGCACATGAGACATTTTCCACACTTAGATGGCAGTCACGTCATCGATCTATTTCAGACCTCCACATGTTCGTTGGGTGTGGATAGATCATGATGAGTGGTAAATCTATCACTATTCTCACTCATTTAACCTAATATTTTGTATAGTTTCTTGAGTTTTGTGAATATTTTGATGTGTTTTGTGTTATTTTGTAGATAAATAATGTTTCAGGACACTCTGGAGGTGATTTGGAGCAAAACAGTGAAAATTAGTAAAAATGGCATTTTGGTAATTTGAGCGCGTCGCGACGCGTGAGCCTTTGGCGTCGCGACGCCTAACATGCGCCGAACAGTGCTAACGTGCACCGGGTCCACAAATCAGAATCTGAGAAAAGTTTGACTTTGCTAACGTGCGCCGTGCCACGTATCACCATCACAGCCGATCTGCTAACATGCACCATGCCACGTGTCATCATCCTACGGTGCCGACAATCACCATCGCCACGTGTCACTCCATGTCATTGCCACGTCATCGTCCACATCACCAGGTTGACTGATTCAAACTGCCACGTCATCATCAACCAATCACAGCGTGCCACGTGTCGCGATTCTATGGTGCCGATAGTCAAATTGCCATGTGTCGCCACGTCAGCGCCACGTCATTGGCTCTCCTATCCCTATCTGACACGTGGCGGATAAGAATCTAGCCGACCAATCAGAAGCCGCCACGTGTCACAATAATTGAGCCCCAACCACCTTGCCACGTGTCACCTTATCACCTTATCCAGAATCTTCAACCGACGAACCAGAAGCGGCCACGTCGACCAAACGGGCGTCGCGACGCGAGCTGGGCGTCGCGACACGCGACCCTTACTGATGCCTATAAATAGAGCGTGAAATTCCAGTTTCAGATGTACCATTCTCTCTCATCTCTTTGATGTAAAGAGAGAGTTTATCTCTCTAGTTTCTTTTAATTTTAGTTTTGTAAATAATTTTAATTACGTTTTGTAATAATAATAATTTACTTTCTTTACTTTTTACAGTTTTTACTATTCACCATGAGGAGGTAACTTCCCCAGCTAGGGTGAAAGGTAATTCTTTTATTATTGCTATTTAGATTAATCTCCCTTAAATATAATATATTCACTATTTAAAATATTGACTTAAAAAGGATACCGCCAGATTGGTCGGTTGGTAATTCATTTTAAATCTGGTTTAAACCTGACTAATCAAGGATACCGCCAGATTGGTCGGTTGGTAATTAAACTTTCTTACCGCCTATATGGCAGGTTCCTGGACAAATTTTTACCGCCTTAATGGCTGGTTGGACTTAATTGACTTAATCAGGTTACCGCCTATATGGCTGGTTGGTAAAATAATCACAAATTTATATATTATATTATGGGAGATATCTAAATTAGTAGTAGTAAAAGTAATTCATTTTACCTTAGCATTTTATTTTATTGTAATTTACTTTTCAGTATTTACTTTACCGCATTTTTACTTTATGTCTTTTATTTTCAAGTTTTACTAGCCCTCGTTATGTGTTGTAACTAAATTAATTATCTGGGTTTGTGATGACTTTTAATATCACCGGTTTATAAGGGGTTAGATTATAGTTTGGGTAATATAAAGATTTATTTATTGAGTCTTAATCTTAATGCTTTTTATTAACTGGCCACTAATAAAATTGATCTGGTAAATCTAAAATGAACTAGACATAGGGATTTTAGGTTTCAGCCTTAGACTTAATAGCCCACGATCTTCCTTGAGGATAGATAACCCTTTAATAGATTTCCTTACAGGATAGACATATACCTGTCGGGCGGGGGTAGCCATAATTGGAACTTAAACTTAATGAATCCAGATAATTTGGTTGACATAGACATATGGTTCAATTGGGTTAAACTGGGTATTTGTGTCTGACCATCGACATAGGCTTACACATAATTAGTGTTCCAGGTTAATAAATCAATATTTTACCCAACTTTAAGATAACCACTTCATTTTAAAAGATATTAGAAAGAAATCACAACCCTAGATAGTTTTTAATATTGAATTTTCTTAAAATCTACTTTCGAACAATTTTATTTACTTGTTTTTAAATTTAGAATCGTCACCATTTCAAATCAATCAAACAACCTGTTAGATACTAGTAATCATTTGACCTCATAAAATTAATAGCTTAGGTATTAAGTCCTCGTGGGATCGATATTTTTATACTACTTGAACGATACGTGCGCTTGCGTTATACGTGTGTGTTTACGCCGGTCAGATCCTCAGGGTGTCCTGTGTGTGTCGAGATATGATCCGTCAGTTCTGTGTACAGAGCATAGGTAGTCCATATATGTTTAGCAATCAGATAAAAAATCATGGGCCCATGGTACACTTTAGAAATCAGTTCTAAGTGTTCTCTTTTTGAGATTGCTAATAGAGACGTCGAAGGGATAATCCCTATAGAGATTTGACGTTTACATCTATATCTCTGGGATATATCCGGATACCTGTGACAGAGGAATTATACATTTTCCATTACCTCGACCCGTATGATTCATGGAGTTTATCTGTGGTCGTCATAATTTACGGGTGGGTAAATTATGGACACGAAATTGGATTTCGTGACGGATATGTCTGAATCTAGAGAGTCTCACTAATGAAATATACTCGTAGAGCACTAGGGCAACATTTATAAATAATACTGATTATTTATAAATCGTTTAAAGGTTAAACGAAAAATACATGCGAATGGACCTAATAGTCATTTCCTAATTTTGTGTAATTACATTTAATGTTAGATTTTATCAAATACACATTAATTAATTGTCAAATTGAGATATTTGACTAATATCATAAATATATATGTATTTGATATTTAATGTAAATATAATACATATATTTAATATGTTTATATTTAAATAATTATTTAATTATTTAATTGTTAAATAATTGAATTAATTAAAAATATAAATATCCTAGTTATGATATTTTTTGAAAATGCTTTAGTTGCTTTATTTGACTTTAAGAAATTCATTAAATGGTTTGATGATTACTTATGCAAGTTGATAAAGCTTTCGTTAATGAAACAAAAAAAATAAATATCTAGATATTTACTTATACCAAATTCGGCCAAGGCTTAGGAAGGAGGTATAAATTGTTTTGTTTTCATTTTAGGGTTTCATAAGTCAAAAACACACAAAAATAAACACAAAAGAAGTTGAGAGAAAAGCTTGAAGGCTAAAGAAGAAACCTTTGAAAATCTTTTTTTTGTAAGTATTTCTTTAAAGTCTTCAACATAGAAAATGTTTCTAACATACTTAGCTTCAATTTGTGATGTTTTGATGTTATCTCTACTCTTATAGTTTGTGTTTAATTGGTTGTGAATTTGAAATAAAGATCTATGCATGTAAGTAAGCTTGAAATGGTTTCAAAGGCTTACTTTTGATTCTTTGGAAATCAAGTGTCCATTCTAGAGTTGTTGAGCCACTCCTTGGTGACCTAGAATTGTTCTAGAGTTATTTCAAAGTTACCAAGAAATTTGATCTCTTGTGTAATTTTTCAGAATTTGATAATTGGATAATTAAATAAATAAGTTTATTTAATTGATTTAAGAAAAATTTTGAAATCGAAAAATTTTGATTTTCCACTATTCCGCTACGTTACCGGATTTTCGCCAAAAAAACCCTACAGTATCTGGTACAGTTCGGGTATCAAGTGAAGGTGAGAATCAATTTTCCTTCCCGTGGCTACGGCCATAGAATAAACCGTGTGGAAAAAGCCTACAGAGGATCATAACCAGATTCTATTGTTTTTAATTTTTTTCTTTTAACTAATTAAAAGCGATATATATATATATATATATATATATATATATATATATATATATATAAAAGGAAGTAGCATAAACTGTATACCTTTCTAGGGTAAATCCGGAAAACTAACCGTTCTGATTGCCTCCAAGCATATCCACACACCGAGATGGTTGATGAATTTCATGTTTCAAGTTGTGAGAGACTTTCAAAGCATGTGAAAAATTACTTCACAATACTTTGTTTGCTTTGTTGAAATTCTTTATTTCTTTTACTTGTGAAATACAAAGAAAATAAAATTTTCTTTCTTTTTAGCCCTTATCTGAATTTTCACACTCATTTTGTTATGAGATGTATTTTATTTTTATGTTTTACATAAACTTAATGACTTAAGATCAAAGGTAACAAGTTATATTAACCTTTGATAGCAAATCATATTTACCTTTCATTTAAACCTTACATAACTTGCGATAACAAGTCAACAAATTACCATGCAACTTGTATAAAGATCAACATAAAAATAATTTAGATATTTAATTTTAATTAATATTAAATATTTAATTTAATTAAATAAATGATATAAATTAAATTAATTTCACACCATTGTTACAAATATCTAATTTGGTGGATTTAATAAGATCTTGACACCTGTCAACTTATCAAGGTGGCAAGTGTAAAGTTAAGATTATAATACATGACCAAATCAAAATTTTCCATGTTAAAGTTAAATATCTTCTAGAAATCTTTATCACTAATATCCCAACATCAATGTTCTACATCTCTAACAGTCTCATAATTGTCCACAAATCGTATTTGTAGTATTTCAAAAATTACCGGAATATTTCCCAAATACACTGGTGCTAGCGCGTCAACACCGAGAAATATTTTTCATTTTACTAATAAAGTACAAAAATTGCCTATCGATCATATATCGATACAATTTAATTAATTCATCAACCATTTGACTAATATTTGTGACCCATTGAGTTCACCGTGAACTGGACATAGGTCAATACAAACCTTTTCGTATCACTTCATCACAACTCATTGCAACATAAGTTCCTAATGATCATGGGTGACCTCTAGCAAGATTTTTTGATCCCCAAACCCGAAGAATGTAATATTAGATAAACCCACATAGTCGTATTTACATGTAGTAAAGTCTCTCTACTATTGACTCCCGATCGAGTATAGGTCATGAAGTCGTTAAGCCATTAACTTGATCATAGGATAAGAAAGTCATTCATATACGGGATCCACATATCTGCAAAATATATTTTCGGAAGACGTGTACTTTGGCCAAAGATTTGATGCCCGTATATGACATTCCTTTCTAGGATATCTCAAGCTCAAGTATATGAGCCGATATATTCTATCTTGATCATCACATGTCTTCATACATTAAGAACGCATTTCCATCAAGCTTATTTCACCAGACATGGCTAGCTCAATGCTATATACACAAGTGACCGATGCGCCTTAATGCAGAAGGTAGCCTAAATATTTTAGTTCAAAGAACTAGAAGTACATTAGTACAATTGTACGATGAATCATTGACTGTGGATAATCGCTCATGTAATTCATCACGTTTGGTCACGTTCAATGCAAATTTTAAGTTTGCGGGTGTGTGCATGTTAGTGTTAGTCCTGCTATTTTTTTAAAAAAAATTAAAATTTATTTATTCATAAAAAAATTTAGTCTTAGGTAGTGAAGCATGAGTCTAATGATTAGTTTGTTTGCTTTAGGATGAAATCTTAGAAACGATAAATGACAAATTGAATTTTATTCGATTCCTTGAGTATGTGATTTAGGTTAGACTAGTAAGCACTTAAAAGTAGGTTTCTAGCAGTAAGAGCCTAAGTAGTTGATAAAGTGACTAGTTGAGGAAGTTGTTTGAAGATGAATGATCATTTGCAAAGATATTTGTCTCTATTTATAGTTTTTTTATGATATATGGTATGACAAGAGCAGAAGAAAGAAAGATCTTTTGGGAAAAAAATGATGAAAAGAGCAGAAAATAAGAAATACTTTGAAAAAAAACAGAGATAAACTACTTATAACCAATAAGCGTGAAGCTACCCATGGTTGAGTGTTAGGACCACCATGAGGAGAAATATTACCTTAAAGGGTATGTGAGTTAAAAGATAAAGAAAAAGAAAAAGAAAAGTCATATAGAGTTTAATGGGCAAATACAAAGAACTTTTTGAGATATCTAGGTTGGTTTGATCCATCTCATGCCAACTTTTGAGACGAAATCACTGAGTTGGCTTAATTAGGAATCGAGTTGTGACCGAACCTTTTCATACACACACTGTCAGTCTGCTTAGATGATTTATTCAAGAACTTGGATTTGAATTGCGTTGGGTACTTTAAAAGTTCTTTGATTTCATTAGTAGGCATTCTTTGATGACAATATTATGTGTAACTACCACGATTGTTTTATTTGTTTCTTTATTTTTGCATGATTGCATGTGTGTGTTGAAGGTTGTTTGTAGGTGTCGTCACTATAAGCACTAACGAGACTATAACTCGTCCACTAAGGTCGCCTACGAGTTTAAAGGCTTGTTACATACACTAAATACAATTGTGATCCCTACGAAAGTGACTTAGGTTAATTTATTTTTAGTTTGTTTATTTTATTTTTATTTATTTTGTTCGATGAGTAAAAAAATGTTAAGTTTGAAGGTATGATGAACGGAAAATTTACATATATTTCCCGCCTCATCATCTTAATACTTTGCGTGTTATTTCGAGTTTTATGAGCACTTTGATGTGTTTATGGTGTGTTTTACAGGTAAAAATCATATCAATGCTTAATCGGATGTAACGGGGGACGATTTGGCAAGCTCGGTGCCAAATTATGACACTTTTTAGAGACCAAAATACGCGTCTTGACGTTGGAAGCGCATCACAACGTGTTACTAAACAAAATTACGGCAGAAGGCAACATTACTGGCACGTCGCAACGCCCAACCAGGAGCGTTGCAACACTCCGATAGAAAATATGAGCATTGTGACACGCTTGAGCGTGTCGCGACACAATAAACTCGCTCCCAGATTCATCCAAAACTCGATTTCTGATCAGGAAAGACCCTCAGACCTTCTATATAAGTACAAGCTCGTCCCAAAACCTAGAATCAAGTCTCATAACACAATTTTGGAGTCCATAGCATAGAAAACGCCAAGAGCAAGACAAGGACGAGTCTTTTAACTGGTGTTGGAGATTGAAGGCGAATATTGTAAATGAAAGTTATTTCTTCAATTTTCTCTCTAGTTTATATTTTATGAGTTCTTCTTTTGTAATAATGATTAGTATATTTTTATTGATTATCATGAGTAGTTAAATCATTAATTTAGGGTTCTAATGGATCTCAAACATATGTTTATTAATTAGTTTGCATATATTTTATTCTCTTTGGTTTGTTATTTATTATTTATTACTCTATGCTCTTTGAATGCATATTTTATTTATTTGTTCAATAATAGAATAGTCTTGGTAAATATTTAGGAACTTGACGGAGGTAATTTGGGTTTGCCATGGGAATGATAGTGCATGATCTACTTCGTTTGAATGGATTTCCTTGTAAGATAGAAATATACATACAGGGCATGTGTAGCCAATATTAGAACTTGAGCTTAATGAATTTGGTTTAAATTAAGTGACATAGACATATAGTTAATTGATTTAAGTTGAATAATTCTATCTAACCATCGAAAGAGGTTGGTAGATAGTTTAGTATTCTAAGTTAATAATTTGTAACAACCCAAATTGAATGACAAGTGCATGAACTCATCGTGTGCATACTTATGTGAAGTTACAACCATAAGTTCTTCTTGCGTATAAAGTTTATCTCCAAAATTGTTGTTTGCTATTTATTTACTTTCAGTTAATTTTCATAATAATCACTTCTTTCTCAACCAATAGTTTAGTTTAAGTTAATTAGGTTAGTCTTTGTATTAATAGGAAAAATAATAAATCCATATGGGTATGATATCCGACTAATAGTCATTATATTACTTGAGCGATATGTGCGCTTGCGTGCGGTATAAAATCACGACCATCAGCCATCGAGCTTTGGAAACTTATGCTCGAGACGATGGATTACTCAGGTTGCAGTCAGCCACTCTAGAGTCCTGAGTGATGTCATAGAAGTCTAGGAATTATGTTGGTTATATTTTGTATCGTGCAATGCACGCTGTTATATGTATGTAAATAAAGGTATTGGTTTATTTGTATAGTTTTGGGCACGGAGCCCTGAGTGTTGACGATGTGTACTTGATTTGTCTTGAGTTTGGACAAAGGTCATTTTGTATACTTGTTGGTTATTACATGCCACATTTCGATGTTGAACTATGTTCAAAGTTACCTAGTTTTAGGGTACATTATGTCCGTTTTTCACCAGATTTGAGGATCAGAGAGATGAGTTATTCCCGTCTCCTACCGGTAGCGTCCTGCCTCTGACAGAATGTTACAATCTTTTCTTGAGAATGTCAATTTTCATTCTCAAAATGCATCTGTGGACCTTAAGAATTTACAGGCCTTCAATATTCAAATATTCCGACAAATCAAGAAATCAGACACACTCATCTAAACCAGAATTGAGTAATCCAAATGCTTAAAAGTATTAAACTGTAGAATATTATAAACCAAAAAATATAGGTGACATTTTAGTCTAATTGAAGAGAGACAATATTAAGACTAAACTTCAGTTGAGAAGAAAACAAATCCACAGCTAACATGCAAATATTCATGTTCGCGTATTATCAGAAACAAAAACAGTATCTGAGCATATAAAAGTAAAACGATAATATTTTCTTACAAACTAACCTCTACAATATTGCATTACTTTCAATAACTTACTCAAAAGATATATAGACATCAATAAAAAAGAAAAATAATTAATAATGATAATAATGAAAATATTACATTGACCATCTAGCAAAGTTCCAATATAACAAACTATTAAAAAATATGCAAATAATAATAATAATAATTTTTTTTTAAAAAAAAAAATCTTCAATTAAATTTTAGTTTTAATTAATTTTAGTTTTAGGTTTTAATATGCTAAAAAAATATAAATTTTATATTTGGGTTTTATTTAATTTTAGTTTTAAATTTAATACGTTAAAAAAGAGTGACGTTAGGTTTGAGTTTAGGTTTTAATTAAATTTTTTACTTACATATTTCAATGTCAATTAGAATAGTGAAATGTAATTTCAATTAGAATAGGAAACATTTTTATTTTTAATTAGATTACTAATTTTTTTTTATGTAAACACTAATATAAATTTAATAATTATATAAAATATAATTATAGATTTTTATTTCAATAAAATAGTAAAAGATTTTGAATTCAGTTAGATTAATATTTATATTATTTTTAATATAATGTAGTTTTTATTTTTATATAATTATAGATTTTGATTCTAGTTAGAATAGTGAAAAGTTTTGAATCCAATCAGTATTTGTCGTTTTTAATATAATTTCTAAATTAAATTTATTTTTTAAAAAATTCTATATGTCGCATTGAGGGAATATGATTTTTATTTTTATATAATTATATATTTTGATTTCAATTAAAATAATGAAAGATTTTAAATTAAATTAAATTAGTATTTATTTATTTTTTTAATAATTTTACCAGACGCGTTGAGGGAATGAGGAGATATTTAAAGTGCGCATATGGGAAGTAAAGAAGGTGTCTTTTGCGCATATATTTTTATACAAAAAAACTCACCTCTTAACGAAACAAAAAATCTCGAGTCTTCTCTTATCTGAGCAAACCCTAATTCCTAAATCCGACGACGTTTCTCCGATGTCGATCCCGCCATCGTCGTCTTCCTCCGGTCAATTCACATACGCAGCAGCGCCGGCGGCAGCAACAACAGCGAATAGTCCGTACTTTCCCTTACCATTCCACCTCCAACAACCGGACCCGACGGCCGTTTCTCAGTACCCCCAGCCCTCCGTCTATCCCGCCCCCGTCGTCCCCTCCGTATATCCAGCCCCTGTCGCCCCCGTTTACTCTCTCCCCCAATACCACCAGGTTCCGTGCAATTATTATTTTTTTTTAATAATCGCGAATCTGATTTTTTAATTTTTTTTTTAGGTTGAATCAAAACAATAATTTTGTCAGATATTTCTTTGAAAGCAGATCATTGGAATGTGTACAATTTTGTGTTTCTGATTCTGTTGTGGTTAACGAAACAGGCTCAACAGTTATTTCAAAGGGATGCACAGACGATTACTCCTGAGGCTATTGAGAGTGTAAAAGCTGCGCTTGCAAGCAGTGAGATCGAGCACAAAGCTGAAACTAAAAAGAAAGCTATACCTCGTAAGGCTGCTGGGCAAGCTTGGGAAGATCCAACACTTGCAGAGTGGCCAGAAAGTAAGGATACATTAAACGTCTCCCTTTTTTTCTTTTTTAATTCTTCTATTTATATGGTCATTGAGCTTCACTTCTGAAGTTTCCTTGTTTGTGTGAACTAAAGTAGAGGTAGAGGCTTGATTTGATTTGCTTCCAACTCATTTGTTGTCTGAAAGTAGTATGTTATTTTTCCATTTCAGAAAGTTATATATGGTAGATGGATTGGACGTTTGGACCCCAGATAGAACAAGATTTTAACCATTTATTAGATAATAGGTGCAAAACTCATTTCTCTTTTGTTTTTCTCTAATGACAATGGAATGTTTTGGAGTCTAAAGATCGAGCAAGGCTGTGTCTAGGTGGCAATCCTCACCCGAGAAGATCTCAAATATTATCTCCATGTCTGGGATTGTGGTGGATCCTCAAATAAGTGATTATTTAAGAACCTACTCCCCTATTATGTTTGAGTTGTCAAATTATTTTTATCACACAGAGATGACTGACTTTTTCTTTTAGAGTTGATTGAGTTGTTCTTTTAAAGTTGGTTGAGTTGTTCTTTTAGTCTTTTAGAGATGGATGATGATTGAGTTGTTCCTTCTCTTTAGACCTAAAACACTTAGCAATCAAACACTAGCGAACATCACTAAGTGATAATTTAACATAATTTAGGAGTAGATTCTCAAATAAGTGATTATTTGAGATTCTACCATAATCCCAAACATGCATTAAAGTTAAGCTGTTATTATGGGCTCAGTTCTGCTTCTTTTATATTAGTATGATTTTTATTTTGAATTACCCCCAACAACTTGTGTGAATGAGATGGTCTGTGATGAGTCACATACCTTTTCTTTGTGATGAGTCACATACCTTTTCTTTCTGAGCATTTTGCACTTCATTTTCAGGCTGTTTATTCTTGCATCAATGTGTGTATCCTTCCTCTTTTGCAGAAACAACGCTCATGTTTTTTAATTCTGTAAACTTCTTGCAGATGACTACCGCTTATTCTGTGGTGATCTTGGTAATGAGGTGAATGATGATGTTCTATCTAAAGCATTTTCACGATTTCCTTCATTTAACATGGCCAAAGTAAGTTTC